>BQNB010006978.1:0-95270 GCA_026074375.1 Tanacetum coccineum | reverse complement strand
TACATGCCAGAATACAGGAGTTCCAATTGTTTAAAAGCCTATTGGAGCAGCATCTACCTTCACATAGATAACAAAATCAAGTACATAGATACTATCACTGCAGAATATAAGATATGAACTTCATATCAACATATTTACTTAAAAAGACTTCCCCGAAGAAAATTTCGAATTTATTTAAGATGGCATCCACAAACCTGCAAATAACACAGCCACCAGCCTCGTATTCTCTGGCTTTAACAACCCGGGACAGTCTAATAACAATCGGCCTAGACTCAGCAGCAGCGGCCTTTCTACCAGAACCAATACCGTCTCTGCAATAAGGACACTCCCAATCTTCAGACGAAAGACCCTCCAGTTCCAAACAATCTGCAAGCTATATATATTAGTCATACGTTATAAATTGGAATACTCTATGTGGCGCTACTGATGGTGTATAAATTTTTTTTAATGCACATTTTAAGCATGAAGCATGAGTATACTGATAAATAATACTAATGTAACAGGGATAGACAAATATATCAATAATGACATCATGTTGACATGAAAAGATTAATATACAAATGATCATAAATCAGTATGCAGTATTCTTGCAATTAACAAATAGAGCTCCACCTGCATGGAAAGCGCGAGGGCATCTATGACAAATAATCAATTTTCCTCCATCTCCACATACTGCACACATATCATCACTGTTGCTGGTCGTAATACTCTGACCGTTTGCAAGCAACAGAGCTATATCATGAAGTGCCATCCCATTAGGAATAACATATATATTTCGATATCTGCAAAGTGAACATGGCTATAAGCTTAACACAGTGTAGGCAAGGATCATATTAAAAGAAAATCTCTCCCAGATCATCACTTACGGTTGACGTTTGACAGCCCATCCGGCATGAGCCTCGAACTGCGAAGGACTGATCTGTCAAAAGAAAGTAGATATATTAATGCCATTATACGTCTATACTAGAAATAGAGATTGAAGATTGAATGAAATGGGCCACGACTCAAGCAACATAGTTATTAAAAGAGAGATCAAGTATGGAACACCAAGATATGGAATACAAATGAGTACGTGAAAAAAATTAATGTTTTACCTCGTCGTCACAATGGCTACAGACTATACCAATCCCTTGCTTGTAACCATCAAGTACTTTCTGCAAAATTGTATGTGCGTTGTCTAGTAAATGAAACATGCATACTAAAGGATACAATACCCACTATTTTTTATTTAAATTTAAACAAAACTTACATTCCCTCTGGCATAATAACCCAGTGCAGTCCCATCAGGAATTCCATTTGGCATAAAAAGCAGACGATGCAAATCATTATCCCTGTCATAATATAGACGAGTTTTTCTGGGTGGGAAAGTGGAGCCAAGATAGCAAAAGCAATAAAGATTGTATCAGCACGCCTGCTTTAGGATATTGAAGAGAAGAGAGGGGGGGGAGGGGGGGGGGGGTGTCATATTATACGTCAGCCTAAAAAGTATCATTTAGAGCCCAAATGGACTTAAATAGGTGCACAAGTTACATAACTAGTAGAAAAAACTACCCAAGTGGGAAGAAAAGGTATCAAGTGACCATTTGCAAATTTCTGACTGAAACTTTGTAACATGTGCGTGTAGAGAAAAACAAAACCGACTCTACCTTTTTTTATGGCCACCTTCGGCACTTCGTTTGGCTTCAACAGCAACACTAGATGCGTATGACTTTGGCCTGCATTATAAATGTGATAATCAGCACCGTATACAAACATGCATACATCACCAACTGTTTGTCATTTGCATTTGTGAGTAAAAGAGAGAGAGAGACACAAACAGAGAAGAAACAATAACGCTGAGAGAGCTTACTTCTTGAATAGGCACTTCCGCTCTTTCATGGCCTCATTTATGAATGTTTGATGTTCCAAACCGACACTCATACGATAATTATAGAATGGACTAGAACCATCTTCGCTTGTGTAGCTGGTGCAGATAAAAGAAAAATAATCTAAACTTTAAAAAGTGCATAATCCATTGAAGTGGGACCATTTTAAGCGGCATATTATAATAATCCAATAGTAATCAAAAGTAAAAACAAACAAATGTAAAATGTCTACAATCAAGAAGTTGCTAAGAATGGAAAACAAATAATGCAATCCAATATCAGAAAGGAAACAAAATCTAAAAACAGACATCCTAGAATTATAGATACATACATTTGTGTGTGTGTGTAGATAAGCATAAGGACCAAAATGCTGAGAAATGGAGGGTGTGTATTATTAAATTATTCATGGTAAAACGAATTTAACTTTTGGGAAAGAACACCATAAACCATATCCGTTCTATCAAATTTAGTCATAAAACAGAACTGAAACTGATACAGAGCATTTTACAAGGCTTTTCTGCATATTTTATCCCCAAATGCAAGCAAGGGGATAGCATCATATTCTCTACAGATGAGTGCAAGTTATACAAACAGTCAAGTAAGCGTCGCAAAGATTCAGATAACAAAACATGATCAGGACATTGGTATCTCCCTATAAGGAATTTGTTGGTTATTACATATGAGATGCAAAGATCCCACAGAAAAAGGCTATGCAGGTTCCTCTCCATCTCCCTCCCACTCACTCTCTACTAGACATAGATAGCCAAAATACAGCGTATTTTCAGTTGCATACCTCAAGAAAAGTATCTATAGGTCATAATACCTCAATTACATATTCTGTATCTAAATATTATTAGATTCCTTATTCCAAAAGTACAAGAACAGCCGGATAATATATAGCTCATACATAAATATACACCAAGGAAAGACAATAGCATGTGACCTATGTCGACTTATTTATATTTTGTGCAGAGATACATCAAGTTTCAAAAGGTATACAGATCTCGTCTTTAAAATTTACTGTTCAGACATCCACATCATAAATTTGTGAAGTAAACTAATGCTCAATCATGCCAGGATATTGGTAGAGCATGATACCACAAATATATATCCATGGCTGTTCTTGCTATTTGGCAAGCCATAAATGTGCATGGCCTTAGTCCAACATGTTAATAGATTATGTAAATATGTATCGATTACCATAGAGGTATTGAAGCTATATATGGACTACAAATTTCACATGTTATAACATGAGCTAAAGCAACAGGCAGTACAGGCCTTAACCAATTTAAATGCGCCAGAAGAGCTGCTTTTGTTTGTAAGTCGATGTGAGAGCCAGAAATATTTATTATTCATAGTTGTAGAAGCGCATTTTGTAAAAATCTACTATCATATTTAGAAATTATTTTATTGTCCAGTAACAAGTAACTCCCCCATCCAAAAAAACTAAAAAAGGATAAGACTAGACTTAGGGATGTTTGGCACCTTGTTGGCGGATGATACAGGTCCATTAGCTTCGTAAGATGGCTGTTGTCTGTCTTAGCCATGTCCATGTTGCTTTGGAGCCTTGCTGCAGATTAGAAGAAATGAAGAAAAAAAAATTATTAATTAGCAACCAGCAAGAAGAAGCAATACTTTTATCTTCAAGTAATATATCCAAAAAGTTTTCGTTGCCATAATTGGTATATGATCTCCACATCCATTGTGTAATTTATACTACTCTAGACATCCATCCAAACAGATAATATGTCATCAGTCCATAAATAATAATAATGCCATCAGTGTCACCTTTCCAAACCTGAAGGAGCTCCTCGTTGACAGATGAACCAGCTACATCTCTTATCACTTCATCTACTCTGCTGAGGGGGGGAGCAGTCTTCTTCATTACCTGAATTATTCTGTATATAGATTTTCCATTCTCCATATATATGTGCTTATTAGGGTGCGAAGTTTTTATACCCCCAGCATGTTCCTCAAACTCATGAGCGCGGAGAACCTGAGTACATTATTCATCCTTTATAGGAGTACTGGAATCCGATACCAAAAATGGACCATATTTAACTCGCATAAGAAACTTACGTTAGAAAAATTGCATGTATCACAGCCACATAAATAGCCACCATCCTTGACAATTCCAATAAGCTCCGCCTGAATTTATGCAAATGGACGAACAATTCCCAATTTGTGTTACATGAAGATATTTTTTGCTGAAAACACCACAGTAGTATATAAAATTGCAACTTACCGAAGTAGAAATATATTTCACTTTTGCTCCATCAAGAATCCCAGTTGACAGAAGCTTTTGAACAGATGTAAGATAATTGTCAGGAACCGGCATCGCTTTCATACTAGTAGGACATACACGAGAATCACCACGTTCATGGAATCCTTGCTCACTGATATGGGTTAACCTGGGTATCTTATATACCCCGTTAACGAAACCATTCACAGCAGAAGCAGACGGTTGACTATCAAAGTCTTCCTTCCGTTTGCTGAACTTAAATGTAATTTTCCTAACACCGGAAGAAGTAATGGCATCCTTTGGAGCCTCGATTACAACATGTGAAGTTAACTCTGTACCCTTTTCCTCCTGGCTTGAACACCCCTCACTACTCGAGTTCCCAGAACGACCTGATGTAATTTCCCCACAAATAACTTGATTTTGTATGACTAGCTTCTCGTCTGGTTGGCTATTAACAGTCTGAAAACTCGAATTATCACGAGGAGACACAATGGGGTTTGAAACCTCAGAGCATATATCGTCATTTGAAGCCTCCTTCTTAATGCAAGGCTCTATTAGTGTCTCGTGTTTACACTCCTTAATAGACAGATCAGCAGAAAACTCAACTTTAGTATCAATCAAAGCGTCAAATTCCATCTCATGCGTACATTTTGTCACAGGTTGCAGAACAGAAGGCTTAGGTTCAGTCTCGTCCAAGGCCTCTGCCAATTCCATCTTGACACAAGCCTCCTCCGTTGGTGTCTCGCTTGAGCATTCGTTGACAGGTCTCTGAACAGAAGACACGGGTTCACTTTCATTGAAAGGCTCTGTTGATTCCATCTTGCCACAAGACCCCGCTTCCATATCACTCGGGCATTCTTTGACATTTAAAGCCTCTGTTTCCATCTCACTCGGACATTCTTTAACAGGCTGCTCGATACAAGGCTCTAGTTCAACATCACCTATATCCGCTAATATCTGCATCCTTTCATGATCCATCTCATTTAAACAGTCCTTCCCAGGCTGGCCGACAATAGGCTCTATTTCCTTATCAATTAAACCCTCTGACAAGTGCTTCTCACTCAAACATTCTTTAACAGATTGCTGAACAGATACCTCCGGCTTACTCTCATTTAAACCATCTGTTTGTTGTGTCTTGTCGCAAGCCTCCGTTTCCATCTCACTAGGCCATTCTTTTACAGGCTGTTCGGTAGAAGGCTCTAGTTTAATGTCAATCAAACAATCCTCGACATGCTTCTCAACAATAGCCTCTATTCCCATGTCATTTAAAACCTCTGACGATTGCTTCTCGCCAGAAGGATCCAACCCCATCTCATCGGAACCTACTTTAACAGACTGCTCAGCAGAGGGACGTACACCTGCACAATCCAAATTCTGTATTGTTTCCTTACTTTCACATATCTGTCGTTCCGTCACCTCCAAACACTGTTCGACAGACACCTCTAACTGACTCTTACCACACGACTCTTGTTCAACGGACGCCGTCACCAACTCTAATTCATTCCTAGCTAATTCACCCTCTTTCGCCTGTTTCTTAGCCACCGGTTCCACATCCATCACCCACTCATGATCACGCTTCTGCTTAGTTTTCTCACCCTCAACTTCACTCACCATAGCAACACACACCTCCCCATCACCCATCCCAAACACACCTTCAATAACTAATAATCACACATCAATAAATAAAACTAACAACATTCCACGTGGCAAACAACAATTAAACCCTAATTCATAAATCACTAACTTAAAACACACTTTCAATAAACTTAATTACACCGATCAGTAATCAAATTACGCTATCAATTACTCAATTAATCAATTCGATCACCGTATAAATTATTTGATACGTCGATATATATAACAGATCTATAAACAATTTAACGAAATGATAACGAATTAAACTAACCGTGGAATAAGAATTTGAAAATTAGGGTTTGTGAAATATAACGAAAAGAGCGGCAATTGAAATATATATTTTTTTTGTTTCGCGGGAGGAAGGCACCAGAGGAGAGGATAGGGTAAAAAACTAAAAATGAATAAAATTGA
Organism: Tanacetum coccineum; assembly: GCA_026074375.1. Lineage (NCBI taxonomy): Eukaryota > Viridiplantae > Streptophyta > Magnoliopsida > Asterales > Asteraceae > Tanacetum > Tanacetum coccineum. Next base: position 89,117 of record BQNB010006978.1, on the reverse strand, counting down.
TATGTGTGGGGCCCAAGCTAATTAGATTGTGACACGTGGTGGTTTTCGGATTGAATGATGGGGTAATGGACGGTTGAGATTACGTAATGTGAAAGTCACGGTTCGAGAACTTGGTTTGTTTGTGACACTTTCATGTCTTACAGGTTTTTTTTAGAATTGCATATATACTAAAAAAAAATTTGAATATTTTGCATATATACTTTCAATACGGGTGTTCAGTGTTTGGTTTGACATCCAACAAATGGAAAAATAAACACGACCGAAACAGAATAGAACTGAACCGAAAATTTTAATTGGTGTAGGGTTTAAAACCGAAGTATTAAGTTGGTGTTTGGTTTAGTTATGATTTGACAAAAATAAAACCAAATCAAAACAAAAAAACGAATATCTCTATACACATAGAAAAAGTTAATTATATATATACTTCTATCGTATTAACCTAACTAGCAATCCTAATTTTTTAAAATATCTTTTAAACTAATCATTTCTCAAATCAAGCATTGATGCATATTCGTGAGCAACTGAACAAGGGTTTGCCTACTTGATTCATATAAATTTACATATACTGAGTAAGAGTGAAGTTGCAACTATGTTTGGATACTTGAAGATGGAATATTCAAGCTAATAAGGTTGTGTTTGGCAACAAACATTTTGGAGCGTTTAAGAACGACAAGCGGTAAGCGGTAAGCATTTTAGATGAAAAGCTTGTTTGGCAACACCTCAACAAGCATTTAAATATTGTTTAACCGCTCCAATCTCAAATGCTTATTAAATAAGCATTTCAGAACTGCTCCAAGCGGTTTGTTATGGAATTACATTTATACCCTCAAATATAAAATTTATAATTTCTTTAATTATGTTATATGCCCTTTTTCGTAATTTTACACTTTTTAATTACAGCTTACAGCACAGCTACGTTACCAAACACTTTTTTTAAACAAACAGCTACTGTTTACTGCTTACTGCTTCTGCTAACTGCTCTTGCTTACTGTTCCTGCTACTGCTACTGCTACGTGTCACCAAACATACCCTAAGGCTTTTTAAGAATTTTGTCGAAGAAACTTTATCTTAGTTTGCTTTCTTTTATTTTCGTTAAGTCCTGAAACATTTCGTTTCTTAAAATTTTATTTGTTGATTTACTTGAGCACTCTGTGAGACTTTTTGATTTGTTAATTTTATTTGAAAATTTTGGAGTTGGTGGCAGCTCGATCCCCCGCAAGGTTAATATATGCGTTTGGAGGGCTTCTATCAACAGGTTAGCTACCCGCACCAATCTTGCTTCGAGAGGCATTAATATTCCTTCTGCTCTTTCTCCATTCTGTGATTTAGAGGTCGAATCGATTGAGCATTGTCTTATCTCTTTCTCCCGTGTTTTACCAATTTGGAGAAACGTTTGGAGTTGGTGGCAGCTCGATCCCCCGACCTTGTTTCCCTCGTTTTCCATTGCTGATATTGCTATAGGACATGTGGGAAAGCGTCATCACCTCATGCTTGATAAAATCATTAATGGAGTTTTTCAGTGTGCTCTATGGGCTATTTGGAAATGGCGTAATAAGGTCGTTGCGGCTCCTGCAAGTTTGGTAGCCAAGGTTAAAGATGAAGACATCTTCCCTTATATTAAATGCTTGTCTAAGCTTTAGATGAATGCTAGATGCTCATCATCCCCCTTGATTGGAATAGTTTGATTTCTCAACCTTGGTCTATTGTTGATAGGAGTGGTATTGCTACTCTTTAATAGGTGTTTTTGTCTTTGGTTTTTTGGTTAGGGCTTTGTTTTCTTGCCCTTTGTTTTGCTCGTACCTCATGTGGCCTTGTTTCCTTTGTACATTCGTGTCTTAGCTCTTTCTTAGAGCCTTCTTTCTAATATATTAGCCTTTCAAAAAAAATATTTGAAAATTTTAGCTTTTTATTTATAACTTTTAGATTATATTTTGGGGAAAATGTTTCTAATTTTTTTGGAGTTCACTTGAATTTGGTTTTCTTGGTTTTAACCGAAACCAAACTGAATTCTAATTTGGTGTATGGTTTGGTTTTATCCGTTTTATAATTGGTTTGGTTTGGTTTTGGTTTTGACTTTGAAAATTTTCAAACCGATGAACCCGAAATGTATAACCCACAAAGCCGAAAACCGAACCGATGAACACCCCTAGTTTTCAATGTATGATGTACAATGCAAGTTAAGCATGTTTTGGGTATATTTACAAATATGCAAGTTTTAGTGAGGATATATGTAATTACCCTTTTTTTAAGTTGAGATTATTGTTTTTAGTAACGGTTTTCTACTTAGAAATATTGTGCAAATCATGCTAAACTTTTGAAAGTTGGTCGTGTAGTTGTTATTACACGATCAACACTGAGATGTGATTGCTAGAACCTCCAAATGAAAAACCGATGCAATAAAAATTGTGAACGAATACACTTTTACTTTTGAGGTCACACTGTTTTTATTTAGAATAAGAAAATTTGTATAAATTTGATCGGAATAACTAATGGTGCAATTTGTTGCTTAGAACTTTCTACAATCTTATTTTAATTTTTCTAGAAAGATTGAATTTGGTCTGGTCTTAAGAAAAAAATTACTAGTATAATTTTAGTGATGGTTATGACTTTTGATATTGAAAGGTTATAAACATTATCAGTAAAAGTGTACAAAATTGCAATGATATAATCTTCATAATCTTAGATAAAACTTGAAATGTGAGCTTCTAATTTCTCTAAAATCTTTTCCATAAATCTTAATTTAAAAATGTCTTTTGCTATTATGTTTTTTAATATTGTTTAAAAAATGACATGTTGAAAAATAAGCATGTTTTAGAAGTTTCAAAAAGTAACCACCGGAAATTTTCTATCACAAGAATATAATCAAAGTTGTGAAGATCAATTGATCAATCCAAATTAATCGTCACCAATTAACAAGATTCTACAATTGATTGTGGTGTGCTATCATATTCAAAATCTACCTAAAACACAGTAATCAATAGTTTCGTTTAGAGTTATGTGATTACCATACAAAGCAAATCATTGTGACGACTACAAGTTTTGCATATTTGAGGACATAAGTTTGTAGATAAAAAAATAATTATGTTCAATTGATTGTCAATATTGAAATTGTACCTTTTGAACAAGCGCTTTTTTGAAGTACCAACCAAATGTGGCTAGATTAAAATCAGTTGCTAAGAATCGGGGATGTTATGCATACATTGAGATCATTGAAGCCGATGAAAAATGTCGGAAAATCGAATGTTGAAGCCAAGTGTCGATGAAGTAAGAAACGTGCGAAGATTGAACTTGAAATGAATCCCTAAAAACGTTTTGTCTTTAATGTTAAAAACACGCTAAAAATAAGGATACAAAAGTAACTTCACTTTTTAGGAAGATATACTCGGGTTATATACCCAACATGTATTTAGATCATCATGTTCATACGGATTCACTAAATATAAAATTAAAAAAGAAGAGATTTCTTTGATACCTTTGTGTAGATTGAGTTTCATTTTCACACATAACCTATAATAATTTTTTCGAGACATATTTAAATATTCAGTTTTGTAATTTCCTTATTACATTATATACCGAGGTTTCTACTGTAACATGACTTTTGTCGCACTAAAAGGTCATCTAGCTTTGTGATAAATAAGAAACTTCTCTGCACCAAAAAAAAAGAAACTTCATCAATAAATAGTCAAAGCGGTCGCGCGTTCCTTCGTGTACAACTTGTATGAGATGTTGTGATGTATTGTGCAATATGTAAGTGTATAAACAAATTACTTTTTAGTGTGGTGGATAAACCGTACAATCTTACCTCTCACCGATCTACACTTGTACTCGAGCTAGCCCCTAACACAGTCCACACTCAGAACCATCCACAACGACCTCGCGTATTCTAACCTATTACAAAGCTTCTACCAAATAAGCACCAAACCCGAAACAAGACAGCGCCCGGTACTTAGCTTAATCGCACCATATACAAGACTTTCACACCCTTTCTTCTTCACACCCGGAGTAAGACTTTAACACTTGCTTATCCGCAACCGGATAAGTCTTTACACTTGCTTATCTGCAACTAGATAAGACCTTACAAATGAATGGGTAAGTTTAAGTTATTTGTGACAATACACTAGACATAGCTTAAAGAATAAAGTAAAAGAAGACTATATACACAACACACAAGAGTGTATTAAGTTTTTGTAGTTCTTCTATTGCAAATAAGTTTGCTTTTAATAGATTATAGAAAGATGTTAAGACACGAGAAGATTGAAAGACTTAGAGGGATAGAGATAAGAAATACATAGGGAGAAATACTTCGCAATAGGTGAAGTATAAATGACAAGAGAGCGGGCTATTTATAGACAAGCCAAACAACTTTAGTGTCTGGCGCGCTGGCGCATGAGCCGAGCGTGCCAAGACTGGTTTTGTCCTTTTGTCGATAATTAGTTGTTAGCTCTTGTTAAACCCCCATGTGCACTTCACTGTTGACCTTCCTAATTTAATTTTAAAGCCTTAAGTAGGGTTAGGTCAAACCAACTCATTAGCCATGGTTAAGTGAAGGTTAAGTAGGCATATAAAATGAGCTAATAGTAAGCTAGGGATATTGCCCATAAGAAGGAAGATAAGGGGATGCTAGACAAAGCAAATATCTTTGAGTGGAGGTCAAGTAATGGATAAAAGTTTGCCTCTCATATTGAAATTAAAATTTTGGATTTTAAATTCAAACTCAAATGTGACTATAATGAATGTGGCTTAGATAAAGGGAAGATGATTGAATGTGTAACACCCCAAAACTGGTTTTTAGGTATTATATTATGAGTATGCCATTAGATAGTTTGACTAAGATTTTATATGTATTGAATGGTTTCACTTGATTGGTTAGCCAAACCCAATAGTCAAAAGATAAGTCAATATTATGTAAATGATCTTAGAAAGTATTATGTGTCACAAATATAAGAGAAAAGGCCTTGAGAGGCCATAAGTCTCAAATGGCCAAACTTATAAAACTAACATATAACTACTAGGTTATAGTCTAGGTCAAACCACCTACTTCTCTATAACATGGCTCTGATACCAATTTGTTACACCCCGTCATGGTGGAAACGTGAGGCGTAACGAGAATGGCATCGTCACAACACATTGACGTCACAATAGAGAATAAATAAATGCATTCATAAATCAAAATATCATGACGACACCTGACACAAGAAGGGACTTGTATCGAAGTTGATCGTAACCATAACAGTTTATAGTCATAAATATCAAATCCAAAACACCATAATCCAAAATATCACAAGTATAAAAGTACAAAATGTAAATGATTAGGAAAATGACTTCAATACAAGAATCATATGGTCTCGCTAGCCATGCAGTCTCGTCACCTTAAGGTTCACTAAATTCAAATGAAAATGGATACTCTCAAGTGTCAACATTACGTTGGTGAGCTCGTAGGTTTAAATATAAAACAATTAAATAGCTATGAACATTCAAAATTATTAGACAATAATAGGTTATGAACATGCGCTATCAAACTCATATCAAAACATAGGTAGGCGTTACTCCCGATCCAATATCCACACAATACAGGTAGGCGTTACCCCCGATCCAGTCACAATACATTACAATACAACACAGGTAGGCGTTACCTCTGATCCAGTCACAAGCTAACATAACAATCATGTTCCATCATCATGAGTTACGTAATTAGGCTGAAATGGCATAAGTAACTCATATGTCTAGGTATCCACAGATGTTTCATACAGATAGTACACATAGATGTTCTACATAGATAGCAATTTAACCATGTCCAAATAAAAGAAACAAAACCATTTAATCAAAGCACGAAACATTTCAAAACAAGGTTTTGAGTACCATTTTTACCCCAAGAAAACAATTAAAAGGGACTACGAGAACTCACCTCAAAGATCACAAAGCGCGCACAAATCCAATCTAAGAATCTACACAATAATAATGCACGGGTTACACATGGTCAAGGCTTTACGACCTTAACTATGTAACCTTTAATTGATGGACTTCTAATGTTTACAAACTCACCCATGATCCAACCCAACTTGTTTCCACACTATATATATACCTTATATATGATTTACATTAATGTTCTAAATTCCCGACTATTGCAGAAAATTGAGGTCACTTCACGAATTTTTATAAAATACTAAATGACCTCTTCTGACTTCTAAATTCTGACCACATCAACTTTAATGAGTTCTAAACTTTTTATAATTTTTCTAACAATTTTTATTAAGCATTAATATTTTTTTTAAATCCACAATACAAACTGTTCAGAATTTGACCTGATCGCAAACCAAAATGTTAGAATTTTTTAGAAATACTTAGACAACTCAGAAAGCTTTGAATTTTTTCTTGGGGTTACTAGACACCTAAAACCCCTTCCAGATTTAATTTCATAATCTTTTAGGAAGATTTGATGGGTCTTTTGACCTCACCAACATGACCCAAATCTGTTCAGAAAACTCAGATTCGACAACGAATCTTGTAAAAATCTTTTGACTGACTTTCACTCATCCTTAACTCTCAAGGCCTAGTTTTTCAGAAAGTAGGCTATTTGTTGATAATTTTAGACACCAGAAACTCCATAAAACTCATTCGTATCATCAACTTATGAATCAAACAATCCGACCCAAAATTCTGCTCAACGTCAATTCTGAATTTAACGCATTAAACCTAACCAAGCACATAATTAATCTCTAATCGTAATTTTATGTTTACACATCACTAATTACGGAGATTTTTGAAACCCTAATTTTCCATCAATTTAATGTTACATAATTTTAAATTAAGTAAAATGATGAATAAAGGATTATACCAAAAACCTTCTTACGTGAAAACACGTGATCTTTCTCCTTAAAAATTCTTCAAATTTTTTTGATGAATGATTTATTGTTCATGTGTTGACCAAATCCCAGAGAAAAAGAGGAGTGAAAAGTGTTTTAAGGTTTAGGAATTTTGGGGTATATATTCTTGTAGACAATTACCAATTAGAAAACACTTTCTTTATTTTTCCTTCTCCTACACCGATCCAAACAACCCTTTTAATTATTTTTTTCTTATTATATTTTTTTTATTTAGTCGACCCATATACATATTATACATATTTATTTATTTATTTTATATTATGTATTTGTTTAAAACTTGTATTTTATTTAAAATGCATTTGCACCACTACTTATTTACTTAAAACTTTTAAACAAAATACCCATAAACACTAAATATAAATTATTCTATTTCACTTATTATTTTTCCCAAACATTATTATCGCTCACTACATAAATAAATTATCGAACCCCGACTATTAAATAAACTTGAACTGCAACTTAACTACGCACGCAACGATTAATTGTTCCAACGCTAATAATGCAACTACTATAAATCTTCATATTCATATGCACCATTATCAATGAAATGAAATGACTATATCATCCATTTCTAGCACCATTCACACACACACACACACACACACACACACACACACACACACACACACACACAAATATATATATATATATATATATATATATATATATATATATATATATATATATATATATATCTTGTATCACATACGCACATAATTTGAATCACTTAAGCTAATCAGGTTAACACCAACGGTTAACTAACGTGATTTGGTCACGGTTGTCACAGTATCTCCCCCTTAAGGAAATTTCGTCCCGAAATTTAGTCGTTTCTACTGCTAAGAATTTTACTTACCAAAACAACGGTACAAATAGCAGCATAACAGCAATAAGTGTGAGAAATATCCAAATTACATCAACCTCTCCCCTCCTCGAGGAAACTCGTCAAAAACCTTAAGTTGTGTAACAACTTGATTAATAACTTAATCCCGCAACTCATCAAACAAGAACTGTCTTGAAATTAAGTTATAAGTTGTTACAAAGCTCAACGTTTTTGAAGAATCGGCTCAACTTCGGGTTTACTCAAAATTTAACATCAACCAAACCACGTAAAACAAAGCTCGACGTTTTTGAAGAATCGGCTTGACTTCGGGTTTACTCAAAATTTAACATTAACCAAACCACGTAAAAGCACTTAAGGGTGCATTAAGGTCTGCAGGTAAACTTATGTACTGAAATTGGCCTTCTAACGAGTCTGTTAAGACTGTTAGGGTGCATCAAAATAACCTCCAACCACACTGTTGGGATGTATCCAAAATGGATCTTCCAACAAGTCTGCTATCAACTGGAGCTTAACTCCTAGCTAGTGCTAAGATTGTTGGCTTAATAGGAATCACATGTAAGAACCACACTGTATGAACCACCAATGCAACTAACACAATTATATTGTGTCAAGTGTTTATCTCTTATTTCTCACCAATAAAGTGGTGAACGACGCGTATGCCCATATAAGGCTTCAATGAAATGCCTTTTAGTGCTAGTTGTGTAGAGGTCGTTATAGGAGAACTCAACTAAAGGAAGACGAGTATCCTAACTACCTCCAAAATCATTCACACATGCTCTAAGCATGTCCTCCATGGTCTGAATAATACGCTTACTCTGCCCATCAGTTTGAGGATGATAGGTCGTACTCATAACTAATCGTGTCCCCAACGCTTTCTGCAACGTTTGCCAAAACCGCGAAGTAAATCGTCCATCTTGATGAGAGATGATTGACATAAGCACGTCATGTCTCGCTACTATCTTATCAATGTGGAGTATTGCCAACCTCTCCATCTTATAATCTTTACGTATAGCCAGAAAATAGGATGACTTGGTCAGTCTATCGACTATTACCTAAATTGTATCATACCCACTTTTAGATCTCGGCAACTTCGTAATAAAATCCATAGTTATTCTATCCCATTTCCACTAAGGTATTTATGGCTGTTGCAACAAACCTGAAGGTCTTTGATGTTCAGCCTTTACTTTTGAACAATCAAACGCTTACTAACATACGTAGCTATATCCTTCTTCATACTTGGCCACCAATACATATCTCTCAAATTATGGTACATCTTATCCGCCCCTGGATGAATAGAGTACCTCGATGCATAAGCCTCATCCATGATTAATGTTCTTATATCTCCTATCAATGGAACCCAAATTCGGTCCATAAAAGTACAAACTAGGGATGGCAACGGGCAAGAAAAAACCTATAACCCGCGGGTACACACACCGTGATGGGTGGGTAACCCCGACATTTTTTACCCACGGGTGGGTCGTGGATAAAAAATGAACCCACCAGCGGGTGGTGGGTAGGTGACGGGTAATGTATATCCATAGTGGGTAAACCCGTCACACCATTTAAAAATACTCGCGCCCATGAAGACGTTTTTTATTAAATTGACATTTATTATATTACTTAAATATTTGTTAAGTTATTAGTAGATATATTTAATAGTCACATACATAGTTACATACGTCTTTTTTTAGATCCAAAACTATAATAAGAATATGAATCTTGAAAGTATCAAATATATAAATAATCAAGTCAAGTTCAATTATACTTGGTCTTGCGAATTTAATGTGCAAGTAACCACTATTCTTAGTCAATAATTCACGAGTCACAAAAGTATAATTTTATACCTTTTTATGTATTAATATTATTGTTAATGTATAATTAGTGGATAGTTGACTAAGTGTGCACATCTTTATCAATATGTAATAACTTATCCATATTCTTATCAAATTTGATTTTCAAAATATTTAGAAACATATGTGTAAATGTTACGTTTCACAAACCCACGGGCAATGGGTACCAGCGGGCATGGGCATGGGTAAAAAACTGTACCCATAAACGGGTGGTGGGTGGGTAACGGGTAAGAGAAACACCGTGGGTGCGGGTAATGGGTTAGAAGTACCCATGCCCATTACCTACGAGTGTCATTCCTAGTATAAACTACCAGCTTTCTTCTTTTCCATTTGCTGGTCCATGCCACACAACATTTATGCAGGCGAGTTCTCTACCTTGGACACCTCATTTTGAGTACTAGTATCTTATCCTTAACAGCATACTGAATAGTCATAGACATTGCTCGCACTCGTCTTGGTTTCACCATTTCTTTCCTACTTAAAGCATCAGCTACCACGTTAGCATTCCCTAGGTGATAACGAATCTCACAGTCATAATCACTAAAAAACTCAATCCACCGTCTATGCCATATATTTAACTCCTTCTGGTCAAATATATGCTGAAGACTCTTATGATCCGTGTAGATAATACTTTTCATCCCGTACAAATAATACCTCCAGTTCTTGAGATCAAAAACCACCGCACCCAACTCTAAATTATAAGTGGTATAGTTCTTCTCATGAATCTTTAGTTGGCATGATGCATATGCAATCACCTTACCTCCTTGCATAAGTAACATACAAATCCTTGATTTGACGCGTCACAATAAACTACAAAGTCATCTGGTCCATCAGGCAATGTCAATATTGGAGCATTACACAAGTTGTCCTTCAATGTTTGAAAAGCTTCTTCTTGTTCAGCGCCCCGCTCGTACTTTTTGTTCTTCTGCGTTAGCGAAGTGAGGGGTTTGGCAATCTTAGAGAAGTTTGCGATGAAACATCGATAGTAACCTGCCAATCCTAAGAATGACCGTATCTCTAACGGTGATTTAGGAGCTTTCCAATTCTTCACTGCCTCGATCTTACTGGGATCCACATGAATGCCGTTGTCGTTTACTACATGTCTAAGGAAATATACTTCGTGTAGCCAGAATTCACATTTAGAAAACTTAGCATACAACTTATCCTTCTTGAGCAGCTCCAGAATTAACTTCAGATGAACCACGTGATCCTCCTTGGGCTTCGAGTAGATAAAGATATCATCAATACACATGATGACAAACTTGTCTAGATACGGCTTGCACACCTGGTTCGTTAAGTCCATGAAAATCGCTGGTGCATTGGTTAACCTAAAAGGCATAACCGTAAACTCAAAGTGTCAATATTGCGTCCTAAAAGCAGTCTTTAGAATATCTGCTTCGTGCACTCTTAGGTAATGATAACCAGAACGACGATCTATCTTTGAGAAATAACGTGAGCCTTGTAACTGGTCAAACAAGTCGTCGATCCTAGGGAGAGGGTAACGATTCTTAATGGTCAGCTTGTTTAATTCCCGATAGTATATACATATCCGGAATGAACCATCCTTCTTGTTGATGAGAAATACAGGTGCTCCCCATGAAGAGTGACTTAGTCGAATGAAACCCTTGTCTTGTAGCTCTTGGAGTTGTTTTGACAGCTCTTGCATTTCTGACAGTGCTAATCGATACGGAGACTTAGCAATCAGCGATGCTCTAGGGACTAAGTCTATGAGAAATTCCACTTGTCGAGAAGGGGGTAATCTTGATAGGTCTTCAGGAAACACATCAGGAAAGTCTCACACAATCAGGATGTCATCTAACTTATGTTCGTCTGATTTCGTACTCCTAAGGGATTTTAGGCTTTCCTCGGTTCGCTCTCCCTGAACCTGAAGTACTTCGCCACTTGCCAACGGTGTCTGAACTACCTTCTCATGGCAAACTATTTTAGCCTTATGCCTCGATAACCAGTCTATCCCTAAGATAACATCAAAAACTCCCATGGCCAAACATTATCAAATCCATAGTGAATAAGGAATCTCCTAATTCTAAAATGCACCCTCGGATAATCCTATCAGTTTCTATATTTTTACTATTAGCTACTTCAATCACGTAACTAGGTCTTAAATACTAGGTTTCACATATGATAGGGGCACAAATTTAGAAGAAATAAAACTAAAATCAGCTCCGTAATCAAATAATACGGTAGCAAACGAATATCGAATCAAAAGCTAGGAAACATATAAGGGATTTCACATATGAAAATAGATGCGGATCAAATGTCATGAGAATCCTTTAAAAGAAAGGATAAAATATCTGTACCGATAGGATATGCAAACGAAAGAATCAACAAGCGTACCACGACAAAAGGAACACATATCGTATAACGATACGTATTAAGATTGATAAATGAGAAAGATAGAATTTTTATACCAATAATCGACTTTACCCGAAAGAACCAATTAATACTCTTTTTATAAATATCATTTTAAAACAATAAAGAAAATCATTTTAAATATATAAAAAATCATCTTAAATATAATCTTTATAAAACTCATTTTAAACATGGTTTCCATAAAAAAATCAAGAGATAGTTATATGAAAGTGTACCACATCTTACTCGTATAAATCATTTTAAACTTACATTTTTTTAAATGAAGAGACAATCATATGAAATTGATATCATATCTTATTCATAAAGATCATTTTAAACATAGTTTTGACAGTCAACCGGTATTACATCATATTCAAAAAAATCATTGTAAACGTAGTTTTCATAAAAATAAAGAGACAGTCATATAAAAGCGGTATCACAACGTATTCATAAAATGATTTAAAAATAGTTTTCCCCAAGCCTCATCAAGATATAATTCAAAAGGATTTTCACACTTCATTATCATTATGAAAACGTTTTTAACACAAATGAGACCATATAACAAAAGGATTATCAGATCACCGCAAGGGAAATCAAAAGGGAGTATATGAAGCAATGACAAAAGAGAGTATGAGGAACCATATTGTCAAAAACTCAGAATAACATTCAAACGAACACGGACTAGAGAAATTCATGCAAAGATATTTGATGACATCAAATAACGTCTATTTTATAGCATTATTTATCCCGTCTCTATTGCTCGTTTTACATTCTTTTATATAAGAATTGGTACTTAATTGATTATATTTATTAATTGTAGTAATTATCGAGCATTTGGTGAAAGTTAGCTAAAAGGCACGCACTATGGAGCATAAATAAATAGTTTAAGAAAGTCTACTGATTTTGACAACCTATACGCCATATCATTTAGAAGCATACATCGTATCCAAGACTTTGATGAACTAAAAGACCATTGCCTGGCTTTGAAGAATACACCGTATATAATACTTTGTCAACAAAGAAGAACCAGTTGGTTCTTCCTCAATACGCCGTATCAAGCAAGAAGATACGGCGTATCCATGCCCTAACTTCTCAAGACATCCATGACGATGAAAAGATCTATACGCCGTATCCAGAATAACTCATACGCCGTATTTAGTAACGGATGAATATTATATAATATAATAATCGTGGAGCCCACGCCAAGTTACCCCAATACGTCGTATTGAACCCTTTTTACACGGCGCATCGATTGATTTTTGGAACTTATAAATAGAATACCCTAAACTTGGTTTTTAGTATGCTTTTAACCACTAAGTTTGACTTCCAAGCGATTTAAAGAAGCGAGAAGGTCCTGTAAAGTGCTCCAATCTATAGGAAAACCCTTGTAATCTCTACACTCTATATACGCGCTCGGTTAGGGTTACGTTTATGTACTTTAATCATTCATCTATAAATTTGTGTATTGTTACAATGACTATCAGCTAATACCTTTAGGTATTAGCCATGTTTATGACAAATAAATGTTTGGTTTGTTTATATTGATTGTTTACTCACTCGTTGCATGTTGATTATGTTTATCACTTCATACTCGTTTATGTGCTTAAGTATGTGTTTAACCTATCATTCAACTGGATCTAGGAATACAAATATCGCGTTAGCTAGAGTCCGGGATAGAAATACATATAGCCCTTTATATATCTAGAGTAATAAGATCACAATATTAATGACATGTCTTTGCCTTTGGTTAAGTAAACAGGTAGACTAAGCGGTGACTTAGGATTAAACATAATGTTCTATTTCCTTTGGCAAAGATTTGGACAGTGGACTACTAGTATATAAATAGCCATTAAGTAATAAGTTAGTAAAGCCTCGATGAGTTAGGTTTCGATATAATCACCAATATTGTCTCCTAGATAGATTATAATCAACTATGAAAGCTTTATGCATGTTTAGGTTAATTGTGACAGGATTAACTAGAATACAAACCTAAAGTTCAAGCAGAAGTCCCACATAAGCTTAAGAATGATATATCACCAACGAAGTAAAAAAATAGTTGCACTCATAAACAATACCCGCGTTTTATTAGATTAAACTGGCTAATACGTTTTCTTTACATTAGGCTCGACCGCTTCTTTAACCGTTTGTTTGTCAACTTATGTGTGTTAATTGTCATCATTTAAATTAGGTAAACCAAAACTCGTGCCAGTCTCTCAGACTGAAAACCCCCTTTTGCATTAGTTTAGGTTTAAATAGATTTAATTAGAATAAATTAAGACTAATTTAGATAACTAAAATACTAATAGATTTAAGTATTAACGCTCGCTCTTAGTGATCGACACCCTACTTACCAACGAACCTATAATTGATCATGTACACTGACCCGTTAGTGTTAGTTAATAGGTAACGTCGGCAAAATATAAATAGTAAAACTTCATAACAAATATTACCTACATACAACGACACGTCAAGTTTTGGCGCCGTTGCTGGGGAGTGAAGTTGTTTAATTTTTATTTATTAGTGTTTTAGTTTACTTTGTTTTTTTGTGTTTATTTTTTTTTGTGTTTGTTTTCTGCATTGTATATCTTTGCATATTTGTGTGATTGTGTGTTATTCTGCATTGTTTCAAACCTGATGTTTTCTTCTTATCGAATAGTCGATAGGACGTATTCAACCCCTTGAATACGGCGTATTCATTATATTGAATACGACGTATTGATCTGTCTATCTGACCTTTTTCTTTCCTAGCCAATTTATTATAGGAAATGGATGACCCTAATATTACCATGTAGGAATACGTTTAGTATGAAACTGGGAGAGCTCTTAGAAACGGTAAGTTGTAAAACTCGAAAATTGCTACGTATGGTAAGATCAGGTATGTTGAAGACGTTAACTACCTCAGATTTTTTTGAAACAAAATTCCCAACTATAGTCTACAATGATGCATTAACATTTGAATCAGATTTCTCATCTGAACTCACGGTAAGTTCTCAGCATGTCGATAATGTTAATTTAAAAAATAAAACATCATTGTCTGAATTTGATGATGGAAAATACAATGTTATATCTGATAAAGATCTGTTTTCTTATGATATTTTTACTAACAAAGATTTACAGTTAGGCAAGGACAATGATGATGATAAAATAGGTATCAAGCAGTCTTCAGGAGATTTATTTATCGAACCATCACATAATATAATAAGTATCGATATTGGTACCTATACACAAGGGTCAAATAAACTTTGAGAAACAAGTCATGATACAATTAGTAAATTTTTCACTGCTGAAACTTTTATCAAGGAATTATGTATTAATATCATTATTTGGAGTTATCTTAACGAAAGGATGCTAATAAATCTTGTTAAAAATATATATATATGTGTCATTTGGCATCCCCTTCGACCCCAAGTTGTTTTATAAGGATGAGACTAAAGCTTAAGGGAGTCTAACTTAAAGACTCTCCAGAAAACCAAAAGTGCTTGCCAGGAGACAACCCGGAATGTATTTTCAATTTTGTTATCGAGTCTGTCTTCCCAGGTTATTGATACAGCGTATCCAATTCAATGGATACTACGTATTGATCCATCCTGGACGTTATCCATTTTATTTTCCTACACTTAAAAATTATTGTCAGACTTATCGATACGATGTATTCAAATTTCTGGATACGGCGTATTCGACCTCCGACCAGTACTTAAGATTGTTTTTCATACATGTTTCAATACGGCGTATCCTGAAACATAGATACGGCGTATCGACTTCAACGGGGGGAGTTTATCCTGAAACATAGATACGGCGTATCGACTTCTTGTACAATTTTCGTTTTTGTTTTTATTTTCTAACCAACGATTATTTGGAGATAGAATTGCTTTTGTTTTCTGAGATTAATACAGGAATGTACTGAACGTGAATGATGAATTTGGTGGTATACATATTATCTAGAATCTTATGTGTGTTGTAGTCATGCTGGTATCCAGACGCATTTTCAACACACATTCTTGCTCATATACGCATAATGTAGGATCATACCGAGCAAATCTTAGGGGAGTTTTTTGTTCTAATTATTTTATTTCTTGTTTTTTATGTTATATTTATACAACGTGGACGTTTTATATCTCAAGTGGGGAAAAGAGAATTAGAACACTATTTGTCCTTATTTTTACAATAATATTCCTAATTTATGTTTAAATTTATTTTTTTAGCATATTTTTATGAGATTATTAGTTGCATAACCCGCACACATAACCCTTATTTCTATATTGTGAGGATTAAGCCTATTCTGTTTCCTAATTTATACCCAAAATTCAAAAAATATATTAGTGTGCCGGTGACTGTAGTAAACTTTAGAACTTGGCTTGGTATACTATTCGAGACCAACATAATGAGTATTATTTTTATAATTGAAGTGACCTTTCTAAATTGGTAAATTTCGAGGATTACACCAAAAAGCCTATACATATTGTGATATTAACTAACTACACTGGTTAGTTAACCCCCGTATAAACCTTTTTTGTTTACTCTCATCTTTAGAGTAAGATACCCCTAGAAAAACCTTCTAAGCCATTCCTTTCGTTTCTTACACCACCAAATATTTGTTTCATTACACCTTTACTGAAACGCCCCTTTCCAGACTCGTAATTTAACCCGAAATCGAAAACTTTTGCGGAAACGCATAACCGGGAATGACCTTGTGTCATTCCTGAACATACTTTTAAAATACACAACAATTCGACCTTTGTAAGTTCCATTATCATAAAATATACCCTTTTTTCTTTACAGCGATATAAAGAACTCATTCTAACACTTTACAGTTTGGTTTTTACGACAAAAACAAGATTGACAAAAAGAACAAACCTTCTGACCAAAGATTACGGCGTAACCTTACTGCAATTGAAAATTTTACGGCGTAGCCACTACATAAAGTTACCTTTTTCCTAACTTGACTATATTGACCCGAAACTTCATAATACCTTCCAGAAATCATTATCATGTTATAATACAATGTTGATCCCAGTTAACTTCTAATGATCGAATTCCTTAAGCTTGTATAAGGATTAGTTATGCTAGATAAATCTAACATAACTTAGTTAAGAAAATTTGTTTAATAATACTAAAGATTATGCGGAATCTAATCTTTAATATAAGAAGAATTCTTCAATGAAACAGTAACACAAAAGAATATAATTTCAACAATAAAAGCTCCAATATTATTATTACAAATAATACGAATACTCTCCTAGTATTAGGGTTACAAAACCTTGAAGCTATAACGATATCAAAACAAAAGATTTCTAGATATCAAACTCTATGCCCTAGGACCTCCTTTTATACACCAAGGAGTCCTAGTCGATTTACAATATATTCCTAAAACTTAGATTATTCTCAAAGATCTATTCTATAAATAACAATCCTTATCTCATAAGTAATCTTGATCTTCAAGCAATCTTTATCTTTCAGCAGTTGTAATCTTTCAGCAGTTGTAACTTTGTACCAGCAACATTAACTCTTAACAAGCAGTAGTAACTTATACACCAGCAGCATTAACTGTGTACAAGCAGTAGTAACTACTTAGAATATTTTCTTCAATCTTCACCAGCAGTACTAACTTTACTCTAGCAGTACTAACATATACTAGCAGTAGTAACTAGCAGTACTAATATACACTAGCAGTACTAAGTTACACTAGCAGTAGTAACTATGAACTAGCAGTACTAACTACTTAGCATATTTTTCATTAGAGTTAATGAATAGCACTAAGTTTTACTAGCAGCAGTAACACAAACCTTAGCAACAGTAACTCTAAGATCATCAAGAAGTCTTTTAATCCTAACAATCCTCCCCTAAACTTGATATTCTTCTTCAAAGTCTCAAGTTTCTTCATTGAAAGCTTCATTAATCACTAGGAGGATGCTTCCAAACACTTCATTGATTCTTGAGCTGTTTTGTGATGAGCTTAAGAAGCTGATAACACATTTCATTTCAATGATTAGCTCGTAGCTTCCTATTTAGCATATGTGTAATTGTAGCAAGTGTAAGGGGATATCTGTTTTCTACCAGCATATAAATATGCACATTTTGCTTCCTCAATGAATGCACTCCACATGAATCATATAGCTTCTAATCCAATACTCTGTAATCCTATTGATTCCTCCATACTTGATCTTCAACATGTGGATCAAACATTGTCTTTAGATCACCCCATAGCACTCCCTCATAGCCCTCCTCTGGCCTTGTTGAACCATGATTAGCTTTTACCAATTTCCACAGGGTTTCCAAATCTTCTCTATCAAAGCTTTTGAGCATATGACTGAAGACTAAGTACATCTTTGAACTTCTATCAGCCCTGATTATCTGGTAATAGGTTTTCTTCCCTTCTTTATGGATCTTGTAGTCAACAATGCTTGGAGGCTTAGTTGCCAAAGGAATAGCATCAATTGCTACTTCCTCTTTATCAGGAACAACTTCTATTAGTCTTTGAAGCTCTACTGTTTCTTTATCCTCATCCACCTTTTGCTTCTTAATACTTTCTTGTTCCAGCTCAGTGCCTGCTCTGTTTGAACTGCTCTCTTATGCTATCTCTGCTTCAGCTCTTACTTCACTACCTTCTACCAATTCTGTTTCCATATCTACAAATGTGTTTACCCTTTTCATAGCTTTGTCAAATAACTTCTGAATATCACAAAGCTTTTGTTCTTCAACTGATTGCTCTTGTATCCAACCATGTTTTTCAGATAAGTAGACTTTGTATTTCTCTTTTGAGCTTTAGTTGGTGGTTTGTTCCTCTTTTCTTGAGCTCTTATTGCTGCAAAGTGTTTCTTTCTTGCTTCTAAGAGTTGTACAAACAACTTGGACTTCTCTTCAATACTCAACTTCTCTTGTTCTTCTACTTGCATTTGTTAAGCCATTTGATAATCAGCATATATCATTGCTTGCACATTATCCTATGAAACAATGTTGGCTTCTTCTTCTTTTTTAGCTTTCTCTCTTGTAAGTCTTACTTCCTCATCAAATTCAGCTTGTAACTTTGAAGCAATTTCTGAATCAAGCTTGATTAGTTCTTTCTTCTTCATAGGCTTCTCAGGTTCTACCATTTTCCCTTTGCCTTTGTCCTAAACATTTACCTGTGATGGTTGTTGAGAAGAAACTTTTGGTGTAGTTGCTTGCTCCTCTTCATGAATAACAAGCCCTTTAGCCTTGGGTCTTGTGCTAGCAGTTGTAACTGTTGTAGCAGCAGTTGTTGTTGTAATTGTACCCTGCTCTGGTTCTTGTAACATAACCTTGTCAGCCTTGGGTTTTGCACTTTTTAAAGCTGCAAGTGCTTGAGCTAAAGTAACTTCATCAACACTTAAGTTCACATCTTTAGAAGCAACTTCAGTTTCAACAACCACCTCATCACAAACTAAGTCATGTACTCTAAACATATCTGTATCAACATCAAAATGAGTACTAACTAAGTTAATTCCTGCATCAGCATCAATATCAGCTATCCTCCCCTGTTTGGATGCATCCTCCTCACCCAAACCTTCATCTTCAGAGGATTTCACTCTTCTAGATAAACCAACCTTGTATAATCTTTTAAGCTTGTGAGTTCTTGACCCTCCTTTCTTCTCTAACTTCTTAACTCTCAGTTTCAAACTTGTAATCTCCTGAGCTTGAGCAGTCTTTGTGTTCTCCAGGTCAAGGACTCTTTGTTGCAATTTGGTACAAAATTCCATCAATTCCTTTAGTTTCAGACTATCCTCATCACTTCGAGGTGTGTTAACTCCTGCGAGCAGTGAATCATTGGAAGTTTTAGATACATTCTCAAACCCAGTTTGAGCAATAGTATCCCCCATGGTTTCTTGGCGCCTGGGACCACTACCTGAACTAGTTCCTAAGGAACTTGGTTCATTAAGTGTTGCCTTGGATTGGGTCTTATTGATGTTACCCCTATCCTGCTCTGCATCTAAGCTAGTAGCAGTAGTGGCAGCCCTTTCCAAACTGTCATCCATCTCCTCATTGACAGCCTCATCTGCTATATTGGTTGTAGGACCACTAGGCTGAGGTACCTCAGTGTCCTTTCTCTTTGACCTTCTTGATCTTTGTTTCTTTTGAGGTTGAGATGTTGATGGTTGAATAATAGTGGGTGTGTGATGGGGATCAGTAGGATTTGCTGAACCTTCACCCATTTCTTCTTGAGCTTGTACCATCATTGTTGGAAATAAGGGTGTTTCTCTTCTAGAAAAGCCTTTCCCTACCCTTCTTATGTTTCTAAAAATCTTCTTAGTGTGAGAGGGTGTAACATAAATCCTTTTATGATTTGACATTCCTTCCATTTGTTTCTCCAAAAACACTTGTACAAATCTTGGATACATCAAGAATTTACCAGACACATTCTCCAAGTTCTTCACCATACTTTCAAAAATATATTTTGAAAAGTTGAACTTCTGGTTTGTAGCTAAACAAATAATTACAGAAGCCATAGTGCTACTAAATTTATTCCATGCAGTAGTCTTAGCACTTAGGCATTGCAAAATGGTATGAATAAGGAATTTTCATTGAGGAGAAAGAATGCCTTATAGAATGTAAGCTTCTGTGAAAGTTTTTCATATCCCATCCTTGTAAGTTCTTCAAAAATGGTAGCATTTAGCAAGCAATCCGTCCCTTCCTCATCATTCAGTTGAATGTCACGTCTAACAGATGCTTCAATAACGATTATCGTCTTCCTATCCATTAGGGCTTGTAACTGTACTTCTGCATTGATAGTTTTCACCTTGACAGTAGCCCATAATTGTTCAATGCATGAAGTATATATAGTAGGATTGATCGTTAGTGCATATTTGATAGGGTTTGCATTCAGAAAATCAACAATTTGCTCAAACCCTTCACTTTCAGCGGGTTTAGACAAAAACGCGACCAAATTGTGAGTATCAGCAAACTGTAGGGTCGTCATTGTGTTGGGTTTTGATGATGAATGATGAAATTGAGTTAGGGTTTGTGATTAGAGAGTATATGATTGAATGAAATCGATTAAATGAGTGAATGAAACCCTTAATCGAAGTATTTATGAAAATACCCTCAACAGCATTAACGTTCACCAGCAGTTGTAAGTTATGCCTAGCAACATTAACTTTCAACAGCAGTAGTAAGTTTATGCCTAGCAGCATTAACTTTCAACATCAGTAGTAAGTTATGCCTAGCAGCATTAACTTTCAACAACAGTAGTAAGTTATGCCTAGCAGCATTAACTTTGAGTTACCAGCATTAACTCCAATTCCAGTCCAAACACTCTCTGTTTTTAATGTATTCAACTCTCTTTATGTTTTTCAACTCACAACTTCTCTTAATTCTTTTTCTCACCAAATCACTCTGTCTGTTTTTTTTATTTCACATAACTCTCTTTCTATTTTTCAACTCACAAATTCTCTAAATTCTTTTACTCACCAAATCACTCTTTCTATTTTTACACATCTCTTGTTCTGTTTTTATTCTCACCAACTCTCTCAATTCTTTTTCGCACAATTTTCACAATATTAATTATACCAGCAGTATTAAGTATAACTAACAGCATTAATTATACTTAACATCAGAAACTTTTAATGACATGAATAACAGTACTGATTCATACAAAACTCTGCAAAAACATAAAGAGATAAAATATTTTAAGGATTTAGCATTCCAATACTAGCAATCAAATATTGAAACCTACTTACATCAAAAGCTTTTGTAAGTAAATCTGCAACATTCTTGTCAGTATGGATTTTAACCATATGAATCAACTTCTTTTCATTGCAATCCCTAATAAAGTGATGTCTAATCTCTATATGCTTTGTTTTTTTAATGAAAAACATGATTTTTAATTATGCAAATAGTACTGTTTCTATCAATAAAGATTTTGGTATGCAAGAAATTGTACCCATAATCAAGTAATCAATTCTGAATCCAAAGCATTTGTCTACAGCAACTTGAAGCAGCCATATATTCAGCTTTTGTTGTGGAATTTGCAATCACGGTCTATTTCTTGCATTGCTATGATATTAATCTACTTCTGAGAAATTGATAAACTCCTGTTATAGACTTCCTATCCAAGCTTGCTCCAGCATAATCGCTATCAGTGTATGCTACCAAATCAAAAGGAGAATCTTTTGGATACCAAAGGACTAATGTAGGTTGACATTTTAAGTACCTAAAAATCCTTTTTACAGCATGAAGATGTGACACTTTTGGATTGATTTGGTATCTTGCACAGGCACACATTGCAAACATAATATCAGGTCTTGAAGAAGTAAGATACATCAATGAACCAAACATTGATCTATATAAATGAACATCCACTTCTTCACCATCTTCATCTTTAAGAAAAAACTTTTGAGTTTCTATAGGTGTGCTTGCTGTCTTGACATCAATAAAATCAAATTTCTTCAAAATCTCAGTCACATACTTGTCTTGACTGATAAAAATCCCATCTTCCTTCTGCTTTACTTGCAGTCCTAAGAAGAATGTGAGTTCACCCATAGAACTCATCTGAAACTTCTTATGCATCATCTTCTCAAACTCAGTGCATAATGACTTCTTTGTAGACCCAAAAATGATATCATCTACATACACTTGAACTAACAGAATATCACCTTTGTCCCTTCTGATAAACAAGTCTTATCTATCTTTCCTCTCTAAACCCATTGCCTAACAAATAAGTTGACAAGGTTTCATACCAAGCTCTAGGAGCTTGATGCAGTATATAAAGTGCCTTTTCTACTTTGCATACTCTGTCAGGAAAGTCTGGATCTTTAAATCCTGGTGGTTGACAAACATAGACTTCCTCTTCAATCTTACCATAAAGAAAAGCACTCTTAACATCCATCTGGTATACCACAAAGTCTTTAAATGAGGCATAGGCTAAAAATAGCCTAATTGCTTCAATTCTTGCAACAGGGGCAAAGAATTCATCATAGTCAATCCCTTCTTCTTGTATGTACCCTTGATCAACCAATCTTGATTTATTTTTAATCATAATTCCTCTTTCATCCTTTTTATTCCTGAAGACCCATTTAGTGCCTATGGGCCTTTTGCCATTTGGTAAATCCACCAAGGTTCAAACCTTTTGTAATTTAAATTGTAGAAGCTCATCCTGCATAGCTTCTATCCATCTTGGATCCTACAATGCTTGGATTACCTTCTTGTGTTCTACTTGTGATAAAAAGCAGGCAAATAAGTAATTTTGAAAGTCTTTATGGTTTGTTCTTTGCTGAACTGAACTAAACAAACCATGTTCTTCCAAATTCTTTGTCATTCTTCATGTTTGAGGTGTTGAATTCAAGTCTTTATTAATTTGTTCAACTGGATGATCTTTGTGTACTCTTGTAGTTGGAATAGGACTGACATGCATAAATGCATCTAAATTGTTCATGTCAGCCTCTGCACCAACATCTTCATCATCATCTAAATAGATAATATCTTCTAAAATAGGTATATTTGGATCATCTGGAAGTTCAATGCTTGTTTTTCCACCAACAACATAAACTTCATTTGTGCTAGCAGCATTAACATTGTTAGTGCTATTAACATTATCATCATTCTCTTGATCAATACTTTCACTATCTATTCTTGGATCTTCATCAACCTTCTTCTCATCATCACTTGAAGGTTTAGATCCATCATCTTGAGAACTCTTTGAACTTTAATAGAATGGTAGATCAGCAGTCCATAATGGTAGCAGAATGTAATCTTTGCCAGGTACTATTACTATTCTAGATTTATCTGCATCATCACATGCTTTTGTACCTGCATTACCATTAGACTGATTTCCTGCAACAACTGGCTTATAATTCATTGACTTTGTTAGTGCATTAATATCAAAAAGCCAATTTGGTCCACTTCCTATAATATTAGGTGTATTCTCGCTAAACTAGACATGCAGGTTCTATTCAACTATCCTAGTTATACTGTTGAATACTCTAAATGCTTTACTATTGATTAAGTACCCAACAAAGAATCCTTTATCAGCCTTACCATCAAACTTACCTAAGTGATCTATGGTACTGAGAATTGTAACAGGACACCCAAATGGTCTCATAAAGCCTAAAGATGGTTTTCTACTAAGAAAAAGTTCATAAGGGGTCTTGTTATGAGGCTTAGTTACTAATACATAGCAAGCAGTATTAACCGCTTTAGCCCAAAAAAGTAGCATGTAGCTTAGAATCAGCTAGCATCGTCCTAACAGCCTCAATTAGTGTTCTATTTTTCCTCTTAGCTGCTCCATTTTGTTAAGGAGTTCTTGCTACACTGAATTCTCTCTTAATACCTTTTCTCTTACAAAACTGATTCATCTTCTTATTCTTGAACTCAGTTTCATTGTCACACCTAATTACCTTAACCTTTTGATCTATTAGATTTTTTTACTTTAGTTATAAAGGACTTAAGTATGCTACTAGTATTATCTTTAGTAGTTAGAAAGAAAACCCAACTAAACCTACTGTAATCATATGTGACAACTAGGCAATACATCTTTTTCATTAAGCTTTTTTACAAATGTTGGACCAAACAAATCCATGTGCAACATATGCAAAGGTTGGCTGATTGAACTTACTGTTTTGGACTTACAAGAAGCTCTATGTTGCTTTCCCTTTTGACAAGCAACACAGGTTTGATTATTTTCAAAAAGTTTAGAAGGTAAACCTCTTACAAGATTTCCCTTAACTAGTTTATTCATAGTTTTGAAATTTATGTGTCCAAGACTCCTATGCCAACGTTCAGATTCATCAAATTTGGCTTTTGCAAAGAGACGAGTTAGACCTCCTTTAGGAACAATATTCTTTAAATCAATACTATACATATTGTTCTTTCTAGGAACTTTAAGTAAAACATGACTTTCATCAGTTAACTTAAAGTTTGGAGATAAAACAATACATTTAGTGTCATTAAAGAGAACACTATTCTTTTTGTCACACATTTGTGAGACACTAAAGAGGTTAAACTTTAACTCTTTTACAAAATACACATTCTTAAAATCTAAATTACCAGTTTTGATTATACCTCTGCCTGTGATTTTCCCTCCTTTGGGGTTACCTCCAAAGGCAACATATCCTCCATCTATCTCTTCATAGTCTGTAAGATAGGACATGTTCCATGTCATGTGCCTTGAGCATCCACTATCAATCACTCCTTGATCTTGTAAATCCATTTGTGGATTGCCCTGCACATTAGATAAGAAAATCAGTTTCTTTTGGGGACCCAAGCCATCACTGACTTGGATCTGCCTTGTGCATCAACATAATCAAACTTTTTCAGGGTGATTGATGCACTGTTGTGTTTAGAAACATGGTCTAAAACTTTAGTCTTTGGTTTCCAAACCCAACAAGCTGAGGCCTTAACAACATTAACATTATTTCCCTTAACAACATTAACTACTGCTTTTGGCCTAGCAACATTAACTACTGCTTTTGGCCTAGTAGCATTAACATTTTTTATCCTTAACAGTATTAACCCTCTAATTAAAATTACTGTTTTTAAATGTTGTATTCTTGTGAATGGGCCACTTAACAATTGAATGTGTTGTTTTAGAAAGATTTGTCATTGGTCTAGCACTATTCATTGTTATTTTTGGGTAAGTAGTATTAACTTGTCTGGCAGTATTAAGTGATACTAGGCCTGACCTCATTAATATGGCTTTTAGAACCATGTTCCTTTTAGGACTGGGGTGAGTCATTCTAGAAAATTTTTGGTGATTCACCCTTTGAGTATAGTTCCACACTGGTTTTACCATCTTTTTATTATTAAACTGTCTCTGATGGTTATCACAATCATACTGCAGTTTATCAAAACTTCCACACACATAGCAAGCTTTGTTGATCATCTCAAAATTACTTTTTAATCTTTGAGACATCATATTATTCCAGTTTCATTGGTTGCCTCTCAGAATATGAGTGTTTTGTCTATTGTGCTCAACTTGTTTAGCAGTTTTCCTATTAGTTTTGTTTGTTTGTTTAGTTTTGACAAAGTCTATCTTAACAAAACTAGGCTTATCTGTTTTCTTTTCAATCTTAGTTTAAGACACATTTTCTTCCTCACTATCTGAAACCCAATCCTTAATAATTGGAGCACCATTATTCTTCCTAACTATTTTAGGCTTTGCTTCACTAGCCTTAGCTTCACTTTTCTCAACTATAGGCTTAATGACTATAGGCTCACTTGTAAACTCTTCTAAACCAAAGAATGACAGATCAGGTTTTGGAGGCATAAAGTTTCCTGTATATGGAGGTGGAACAACATTATACCTTAAACCTGTTTTGCACTTATCAACTATCTGACAGTCTTTTAGTTTGCTTAAGCTTTTAGATGAATTCTCAAATTTTCTATTGTTAGCCAAATTTTATCTTTTTGTTTTTGAGCTAGTTCCAACTTCCTTCTAAGCTCTGTAATTGCTACTTCTCTTAAATGAATCTCATGTTCTAAGACCTTGATATCTTCCTTATAAACAGACTCATTTTTCTTATAAACTAGAAGTCTTGCTTCTACATACTCTAAACATGTTTTATAAGAAATAACATTTAACTTAGATGTCCTTAAGTCTTTTAACAGTTGTTCCTTTTTTTCTTTAAGAATTTTAACATTTTCCAAACAAGATGATGAACAGTTTGAATCAGTAGATACCTTAGAGTTAGAACTTGTAGAAGAGTAAGCCATGAGTGCAAAGTTAGTTGGACCTTCTTCTACTTGATCACTCTAATCATAACCAAAACCATCACAAGACACCAAAGCATTAGAAGTAGTTGTCTCCACTGGCACAACCCTTCTTGTGTTCTCCCTATTCCTGTTTTCTTGGTTCCTTGGAGCCCTGCACTCCCTTGTAAAGTGTCCCCTTTTATGGCAGTTGTAACACTCCACCTTGGACTTATCAAACCCAATGGTCTCAGTAGCATTCACATAAAACTTTCTTCTAGTGTTCTTCAAGAATCTCCTCGCCCTTATTGTTAGCACAACCATCTGCCACCTCAAGTCTATCTCTTCTAAATCATCAGGATGAATTTGTTGCAAGTCCTCATTGTTAAGTTGTGGACTGTTTGGTTGACTTGCAAAGAAAGCACAGATAATTGCATCACTCAAGTTATCAATTGTTGTTGAGTTAACAACAGTAGCTTGAGTGCTAGCAGTTGTAGCACCATGAGCAGTATTAACTGCTCCATTTATACTGCTGGTGTTGTTTGAGGACACAAAGGCTACATTTTATATGTTTGTGCCAGAGCTTGATGTTCCTTTGACCTCAGGTTCATAGATCTTCAGGTTGTTGTAAAGATCATCCAGGCTTAATGTATCTATCTTAGGCTTGTTCCTCCACACAATAGTATGTGTGTTCCATTATGGTGACAGACTTCTTAAGAACTTCTGATTCACATCTTCTCGTGAGATACTTTCACCATGAATTTCCAACTGACTGATAAGCTTTTGAAGCCTATCAAAGGTTTGATCTAACACCTCTGTGCTAGATGCAATAAAATTTTCATACTACTGCTTTAGAAGATTCCTCTGAGTCTTTTTAATAACAGCATTCCCTCCAAACCTCTTCTCAACAACCTGCAGCAATGACTTGGCATCTTTGATGGAGTTAAACTTTAATTGATGTTCATTAAGGATGCCCATCAATAAAGTGCTTTTTGCCTTCAACTCTAACCTCCTTTGTGCCTTTTCTTCAACAGTTGTAGGAGCAATTGTAGTCTCAACACCTTCAACAACTTTTGTTATTGGAGGCGCATTACCATTCTCTATAACTTCCTATAGAGAATAATCAATCATCTGGATGTACTGTTCCATCCTCATCCTCTAAAGCTCATACTCACCTGGTTTGAGCATAGACACTTTTGATGCAGCCACCATATGTACTGAGTCTTGATCCATGTCTTCTTAGCAAAGTTTCTTAAAGCAACAAGCTCTGATACCACTTGTTGATCCTAGTTAACTTCTAATGATCGAATTCCTTAAGCTTGTATAAGGATTAGTTATGCTAGATAAATCTACCACAACTTAGTTGAGAAACTTTGTTTGATAATACTAAAGATTATGCGGAATTTAATCTTCAATATAAGAAGAATTCTTCAATGAAACAGTAACACAAAAGAATATAATTTCAACAATAAAAGCTCCAATATTATTATTACAAATAATACGAATACTCTCCTAGTATTAGGGTTACAAAACCTTGAAGCTATAACGATATCAAAACAAAAGATTTCTAGATTATGATAATAAACTCTATGCCCTAGGACCTCCTTTTATACACCAAGGAGTCCTAGTCGATTTACAATATATTCCTAAAACTTAGATTATTCTCAAAGATCTATTCTATAAATAACAATCCTTATCTCATAAGTAATCTTGATCTTTCAGCAGTTGTAATCTTTCAGCAGTTGTAACTTTGTACCAGCAGCATTAACTCTTAACAAGCAGTAGTAACTTATACACCAACAACATTAACTGTGTACAAGCAGTAGTAACTACTTAGAATATTTTCTTCAATCTTCACCAGCAGTACTAACTTTACTCTAGCAGTACTAACATATACTAGCAGTAGTAACTAGCAGTACTAATATATACTAGCAGTACTAAGTTACACTAGCAGTAGTAACTATGAACTAGCAGTACTAACTACTTAACATATTTTTCATTAGAGTTAATGAATAGCACTAAGTTTTACTTAGCAGCAGTAACACAAACCTTAGCAGCAGTAACTCCAAGATCATCAAGAAGTCTTTTAATCCCAACATACAAAAATGTCATAAACATTGTGGTCTAAATAACCCAAAATCATATATTTTACGGGTTTACCAAACGCCCCGTTTTAACTCATTTACATACACTTAAGCACACAATCAAAACCATTGACTCATACTTATTTCACATTCACATTACATGACTCTTGACACTTAAACACATTCATTAACAAATCATTAGACATATGGGGTTCAACCTTGATATGAGCTTGGTAACTAGTACTAAGCTCCTACGAACATCTTCATTTACCTAGTCCTTGCTTCCCAATCATAACCTTTTACCAACACTTTACCTTCTTCGCAATATACCTACAAAACATTAAACATCTAAACCTTAAGCATTACGCTTAGTAAGTAATAGACATACATGTCATTATACTTCATTTAACACATTCACATTACAACTCTTAACACGTCAATCATTCATAAGCATATAACATACATACCTTTCTAGTTCACAACATTACTAATCACCTTCATCGCAGGAACACATATCATGAAAGACACATCAACAAGGATTTACTGAATTAGCTAGATCATCACTAGTCTCCTCTTCTTAATCAATCACACTAGTCTTAATCTTCTTATAACCTTAGCACATAATACATAACACAAACATGATAAACTTAATATAACTTCTTGTAAGTCAATTACTTACCTTGAATCCAAGCTAGAAATAAACATAAGCATATCACCATCATCATCATCCAAAGCTTTCCTTCCTAAACCATAATTATACATATTAAAGGGATATTAATAACATAGGTTCACTCAACCCATAACTTACCCAATTCTATTCTTAATCATCATATGATCATATCTTGATCATATAATGAGAAACCCTAATTTCTTACATTCATTCATCAATTAACCTTAACCAATGTCATTAAACATCTTGATTATTGATTAGAACCATAATCACCCAAAACCCCCAATTTGGGTCTATGAACCTTAACCCTTAATTCACCAAATTAACTTAATTAGGAATTACTTACCTTGTAAAGATCCTTAGAATAGACTTATCTCTTGATTAGAAATCTCAAATCACCTCTAATTCTTTACTAGGAAATACTTTACCTTTTCCCTCTCTTTTCTCTCTCCCTAGGTCGATACTTACTAGACACTCACATGAATTATGTAGAAAACTCCAGAGATATTTCTAAATATCTCTGGTTAGTTGGTACTTTGGCTAATTGGCAAAATAAGCCCCTCAAGTCCCTTTCCTTTTATTTTTGGCCACATACTTATATAACATCTTTATTATTTGGCAACTTTAATCCCTTAGTTTCATCCTTCTCTTAATATGACACATTAATCTTTCTAATCCCATTTACATAACATTATGTTGACTTATGGTTTGACTATCGGGTTTGACTAGCCAATCATATAACGTCTTCAAACTTATAAAAGTCGTAGTCAAACTACTCCAATGGCCTTTTAGTAATAAAATACTTATAAACCGGTTTTGGGGTGTTACATTTACACCTTAGCCTACTCTATAGATTAAGTCCTTAATCGGTTGCTAGTTGCTTTTGTGTAAAAGGATGTACTTCTTGTGTTCCAGTATGTATTTTATATCTTTGGTTAGGTCAAGAAATTGCACAATGCAATGGGAACGTGAAAGTAGTAGTTGTCTTTTATTTTCTATGTGTTTACTACTTTCACTATTATGATCGGAAATAAAATCTAGATTTATTATGATGGTGAAATGGTGAATTTTTACACCTTTATTTCATTTTTAGTTGAGTTAAAAAAATTCAAAAAACGCAAAAATACAAAAAAAAATGTAAGAGAGAAAAAAGGAGAGGATTGTGAGATAATCGGTTCATCTAAACTTAACTAATTTTATCATTCATGAGGATCGATTATTCATTGGTATGTGCTATACAACGATGTAAAGTTTTGTTGTATATTATTTCTAGTTGGTCACAATATAAACCAACTATGTATTTTATGTATAAAGTGGTAGATATCACCACTATTGTTGTATATTATATTATGGATGATTGGGAGTTGGTTGTTATGGGAATGCCACTAGGTTTGTTTTTGAAGATGGTCTAGGCATCTATGAGTCTAATTCATGTCTACCAAAGCGTGAGTTTCCAGTGTTAAAGTGTGAGTTAGTCTATGATTTATGTCTTTTTCATGGGTATGGTCGGGAAAGTAGCTAGCAACATTGTTCTTTATTTGTTTTTTACTTAATCTTTCTATCTGTTTGTTATTTTATTTTACATCAATTATATATGTTTCCCATGCCTAATCCCTAACCTTTGGTTTTACTCGAACGAGGGAGTGAGCAATCATATATGTCTCATTCATAGATTTGAATGTGTATGTGTGGTTTTGCCACTCTTGTTGGTGTATTACTATTGGTAAAAATTACTCAATCCTTACCCTATATCATTCTTCATCCTAACCTTTGGTTTGCTCAAATGAGGGAGTGAGCAATCACAAGTGTTGCGGTCATGGATTTGGGTGTGCATTTGTGGTTTTGTCGCCCTTGTTGGTGTATTACTGTCGGTGAAGATTACTAGTCATATTCTTTAGCTTATTCAAGTTAAGGAGTGAGAAATCACAAGTGTCACGGTCATGGATTTGGGCATGCATTTGTGGTTTTATCTCCTTTTCTGGAGTATTGGTATCGATGGAGATTAAAAAGAATGATCAATCTTTAAACCTTATCATATTAACCCAATTTACCTTTTTAGACTTGTTACTCCTTAGCTTTAGTGGTGAAGATGTGTATCCTTGTCAAGCTTATGATAGAATACTCGTCACGACCAAGCAATTGAGAAAATTACTAAAATATCACCACATAGATTAGTTGAGTGATTTAAGTGATTTCATTTTCCTTTTTCATGAGGTGTTTGGTTGTGTGTTAGTAATTGAATAAAAATGCTTAAAGGAAAAATCTCAAACATTCGTTTGGAATACATTTTCATAAGAAAATTCTAAAGTCTACTCGAGGACAAGTAGGATTCAAGTGAGGGATATTTGATGACATCAAGTAACGTCTATTTTATAGCATCATTTATCCCGTCTCTATTGCTCGTTTTACATTCTTTTATTTAAGAATTGATACTTAATTGATTATATTTATTAATTGTTGATGTGTCGTTGTGCGTAGGTAATATTTATTATCAAGTTTTACTATTTATATTTTGCTGACTTTACCTAAAAACAACACTAACGGGCAGTGTACCCGGTCAGATGTAGATTTGTTGGTAAGTAGGGTGTCGATCACTAAGAGCGATTGTTAATACTTAAGTCTACCAGTATGTTAGTTATCTAAGTTAGTCCTAATTTATTCTATGTTATACCTAAGTTAAACCTAAACTAACGCAAAAGGGGAGTTTTTAGCCTGAGAGACTGGCACGAGTTTTGGTTTACATAGACTGAGATTGGGCTATTAACACACACAAGTTGATATTTAGAAGATAGAGAAGCGGTCAAGCCTTATGTAAGGAAAACGTACTAACCATGTTTAATCTAATAAAACGCATGTTTTAGTTTATAAGTGCAATGATTGTCTTATCTCGTTGTTGATATATCATTCCTAGATTTAGGCGGTACTTCTTCCTAAAACCTAGATCTGGCAATTCTGTCACAATTAACCACATCCGCATAAAGTATTCATGGTTGATTATAATCTATCTTAGAAGACAATAATGGTGATCTTATTGAATCCTAGCTCACTGAGACTTTACTAACTTACTGCTTAACGACTCTTTATATACTAGTAGTCCACTATCCAGATCTTTACCCAAGGAATCCGAACGTCATTTGTTGATCCTAGGTCACCTGCTAGTCCAACTTGTTCACTAAACCAAATGCAAATACAGGTCAATATTTGTGATCCGTGATCCTATTACTCTAGATATATAAACTGCAGATATGAAGATCTATCTCGGCATCTAGCTAATGCTCTATTTGTATTCCTAGATCCAGTTGAATGATAGGTCGCATACTTAAGCACGTAAACGAGTATAAATTGATAAGCATAAAACAACATACAACGAATAAGATGCGATCGAGATAAACATAAACCAAACGTTAAATAATCATAAACATGGCTAATACCTAAAGGTATTAGCCAATATCCATTGTAACTATACAAATATCATAGATGAAAGATTAAGGTAAAGAAAACTATAAAGCACGATACCAACATCCGAACGCGTATTTAGAGTATATAAATTACAAGGGTTTCCTAAGGATTGAAGCGTGTCGTAAGACCTTCTTGGCTTCTCTTCTCTTCTAAAAGTCGAACCTGGTGGTTAATGTCTTCTTCTCAGTCTTTGGTATATTTGTGCACTTTGAAATTCGTATTTAGGGTTCGGTATTTATCAGGCCTAGAATTTGGTCGATACGTCGTCTTGGATAAATTCAATACGGCGTATTGGGGTTTCTTGGAGTGGGGACCATGATTATAATATTCCAGAATATTCTAATACTTGATCTTCGATATAGCGTATAGGGTCTTTTGGATACAGCGTATCGGTCTTCAAATTTTTGTGGTTACTTGTAAAGTTAAGGCATAAATACGCCGTATCTTCTTACTGGATACGGCGTATTGGGTGTCAGAACAGTAGACTTCATGATTTTTTCGTTTAAGCTCCAAAATGCGTGCTTTTTAGTTAAACTTCACCAATTGCTCCATATTTATGGCAAATAAAAAATATAAACGATTAAGTACCAATTCATGCATAAATAATGTAAAAAGAGCAATTTAGATGGGATAAATGATGATATGAAAGTGACGTTATTTGATGTCATCAATTGCAGTAATTATCGAGCATTTGGTGAAAGTTAGCTAAAAGGAACTCCCTATGGAGCACAAAAGAAGAGTTCAAGAAAGTCTACTGATTCTAACAACCTATACGCCGTATCATTCTAGAAGCATACGCCGTATCCAAGACTTTGACGAACTAAAAGACCATTGCCTGACTTTGAAGAATACGCCGTATCCACATCAACGATATGTCGTATATAATACTTTGGTCAACAAAGAAGAACCAACTGGTTTTACCTTAATACGTCGTATCCAGCAAGAAGATACGACGTATTCGTACCCTAACTTCACAAGACATCTATGACAAAGAAAAGAGCTATATGTCATATCCAGAAGAACTCATATGTCGTATTCAGTGATGGATGAATATTCTAGAATATAATAATCGTGGAGCCCACGCCAAGTTACCCCAATACGCCGTATTGAACCCTTTTAATAAGGCGTATCGACTAATTTCCAGAACTTATAAATAGAAAACCCTAAACTCGGTTTTCAGTATGCTTTAACCATCAAGTTCGACTTCCAGGCAATTTAAAGAAGCAAGAAGGTACTGCAAAGTGATCCAATCCATAGGAAAACCCTTGTAATCTCTACACTTTATATACACGTTCGGTTAGGGTTACGTTTATGTACTTTAATTGTTTATCTATGAATTTGTGTATTGTTACAATGCCTATCGGCTAATACCTTTAGGTATTAGCCATGTTTACGATAATTTAATGTTTGGTTTGTTTATATTGATTTTTTACTCACTCGTTGTATGTTGATTATGTTTATCACTTCATACTCGTTTATGTGCTTAAGTATGTGTTTAACCTATCATTCAACTAGATATAGGAATACATAATGTTAATACTGTTAGAACTAGACAATCAGTACCTACCAAGACCTCAAACAGTTTTAGTCCTAAAAGACCACAGGTGAATCAATTTAATTCAAGAGGCTTTTTTCACAAAATCTTTACTTCATCTGTAAGAAGACCCTTTGCAAAAACTACAGCACAAATGTCTCATTTTCATGCTGTAAAGGGAAATTGGGGATCTGCTGTTAAGACCTCAGCAGGTTATAATTGGAGGAACTCTAATCCAAACTCCAATTGTGACAGTGGACCAACTTTTATTAGAACTGTGAATGTTAAAGGTCCACAAGGCAGACCCAAGCCTGAAAAGGCCTGGGTCCCTAAAAGAAACTAATTCTCTCTTTTTCATGTGCAGGATCATCCACTGAAGAACATGGTAGATAGATGTATATTTGATAGTGGATGCTCAGGGCACATGACAGGTAAAAGGATCAACTGGAGGATTTTGAAGAATTCAATAGGGGATCTGTTACCTTTGGAGGTAGCAAAGGCTACATATCTGGTAAAGGAAAAATAAGAGTTGGTAATTTAGATTTGAAGTGTGTTTTTGTAAAAAGATTTAGGCATTTTAACTTTTTCTATTCACATATGGTGATAAGCAGACAAGGTTCTTTTTACTAAAACTGAATGTCTTGTTGTGTCTTCTGACTTTAAGATGCCTGATGAAAATTAGATACTTTTAAAGGTCCCTAGACATCACAATATGTACAGTTTTGACATGAACACACCTACTCCTGCAAAAGGTTTTGCCTGTTTGATTGCTAAGGCCACATCTGATGAATCTAAATTGTGGCACAGAATGTTAGGTCATATCAATTTTTAAAATCTAAACAAACTTGTGAAGGGAAACCTTGTAAGAGGTCTACCTTCCAAGGTTTTTAAAAATGACCATACATGTGTTGCCTGCCATAAAGGTAAACAACACACGGCCTCCTGCAAGGCCAAATTAGGAAGATTAATCACTGAGCCATTACACACCTTGCATATGGATCTTTTTGGTCCTACTTCTATAAAAAGCATTAATCATGCAAGTTATTGCCTTGTAATTTACTGTGATATGTTACATAGATTTAGTTGGGTATTCTTTTTAGGCCTCTAAGGATGAAACTAGTGGCATCTCAGAAATTCATTTAGGCGATTGAAAACCAGCTTAGTCATAGGGTTAAAATCATTAGATAAGATAATGGGCACTGAATTTAAGAATTGAGATATGCTTGAATTTTGTGGGAAACAAAGGGAATTAAAAACTAGTGTATAAGCAATGCCAGAACTCCACAACAAAATGGAGTTGCTGAAAGAATGAACAGGACCCTAATTGAGGCTGCTAGAACTATGCTAGCAGGACTCACCGTACCAACTACTTTGGCAGAAGCAGTTCGTACTGTTGCTTATATTTTATTAGGGTAAGAGTGACTAAAACCTTAAACAAACTCCTTATGAGCTTTTGTTTGCCTTCAGATGATAGATCCAGTGAATATTCTACCTGTCAATCTAATGACAGTGCAGGATCTATTGGAACTTCCTCTGGACATTCTGTTGATCTTAAATCTGAGATTTCAAGTGTACCTCCAGAATTGTATGTGTCTACACCTATAACAACAAATGAAAAAGGTGTGTCTGATCCAAAACCAAAAGAGTAGAAGTAAATCTGCATGTCAATTTTCTTGACGATAAACCTAATGTCAAAGGAGTAGGGTATAGATGGATGTTTGATATTGACTATCTTACTGATTCTATGAACTATATTCATGTATCTTTGGAAAATCAAGCTAACCCACATGCAGGTGCTTCAGAAGTAACTAACAGTGCAGGTACTTCACAAACTCCAAGTTTTAATGCCTCTGAGGAAAAAGATGAGGATGTAGAGCTTATTGTTGTACCTTCAACTGTGAGGAATACTGAAGAGATAGCTGAATCAAGGAAATCTTCCACAAATTCAAAGAAAGAAGAGATCTTGACAGAACTTCAACAAGAGAAGAAGGCTTCTTCTACTGACACTTCAGAAGATAATCCTAAGATTCTAGCTTTTAGAAGAGAGTTAGAAGAAATTGCTCTAAAGCATTTAGGAAAAGTATCTGAAAACACCACTACCAGTACTCCTTCAGTTAATACTGGTAGTGAGCCAGTTAATACTGGTAGTTTTGATCCTGATGATTCACCTATGCCAGAGCTCGAAATCTTTCACAAGTCTGAGACAGGAATTTTTGATGAGGCATCTTATGATGAAGAGGGCGTGATAACTGATTTCAATAGCCTACCCACAGAAATTGAAGTCAGTCCTACTCCTACACTTAGGATTCACAATATTCACCCGAAAAGTCAAATCCTTGGTGATCCTAAGTCAGCTGTGCAAACTAGAAGCAAAGTGCAACAAAAATCAGGAGCTCATGCACTTTTCAGCTTTATTCAAAAGCAGCAAAGAAACAATCACAAAGATCAACAGCATTGTTTATTTGCCTGTTTTCTATCTCAGGAGGAACCTAAAAAGATTTCTGAAGCTCTACAAGATGACAGTTGGGTTCAAGCCATGCAAGAGGAGTTGTTACAATTCAAGCTGCAACAAGTATGGGTTCTTGTAGATCTACCTCACGGAATGAAGGTCATTGGTACAAAATGGGTCTACAGAAATAAAAGAGATGAAAGAGGAGTGGTTGTGAGAAATAAGGCAAGATTGGTGGCCCAAGGGTACACGCAGGAAGAAGGTATTGACTATGATGAGGTTTTTGCTCCTGTGGCAAGAATAGAAGCTATCAGGTTATTTTTAGCCTTTGCCTCATTTATGGGGTTCATAGTATACCAAATGGATGTAAAAAGTGCCTTTCTGTATGGCACTATAGATGAAGAGGTTTATGTCTCACAACCTCCTGGCTTTGTTGATCCTGATCACCCTAAGAAAGTTTATAAGGTGGTCAAAGCTTTGTATGGATTGCATCAAGCTCCTAGAGCTTGGTATGCTACTCTATCAACATTCCTAGAGAAGCATGGATACAAGAGGGGTACAATTGACAAGACTTTATTTATTAAAAGGGACAAGAAGGATATCATGCTGGTTCAAGTGTATGTTGATGATATCATTTTTGGATCTACCAAAAAGTCTTGGTGTGATGAGTTTGAAGCCTTGATGAAAAGCAGATTTCAGATGAGTTCTATGGGAGAACTCACATTTTTCTTAGGATTACAAGTCAAACAGAACAAGGCAGGAATCTTCATATCTCAGGACAAGTATGTAGCTGAGATACTCAAGAAATTTGATCTTGTAAATGTGAAAACTGCAATAACCCCCATGGAGACCAAAGTGGCATTGACAAAAGATGAGGAAGCTGTTGATGTGGATGTGCACTTATACAGATCCATGATAGGTTCTCTCATGTATTTAACTGCCTCTAGGCCTGATATAATGTATGCAGTATGTGTTTGTTCTCGTTTTCAGGTCACTCCCAAGACTTCACATCTCAATGCTGTGAAGAGAATCTTTAAGTACCTTAAGGGCAAACCACATTTGGGCTTATGGTATCCTAGAGAATCACCTTTTGACCTGGAAGCATTCTCTGACAGTGATTATGGTGGGTCCAACCTTGACAGGAAATCCACAACAGGTGGTTGTCAATTTCTTGGACAAAGACTTATCTCATGGCAATGCAAGAAACAGACCATAGTGGCTACTTCTACAACTGAAGCTGAATATGTAGCTGCTGCAAATTGCTGTGGACAAGTATTGTGGGTTCAAAATCAACTACTGGACTATGGTTTCAATTTCATGAATACCAAAATCCACATTGATAATGAAAGCACAATCTGCATTGTGAAGAACCCAGTGTATCATTCTGGACACCCTCAGCATTGAATTACTTGACGTGTGCCTACACCGGATGTCCCCACCTGGACACCCTCAGCATTGAATTACTTGTAACATACAACCGGAGCTAATCCACAGTCATAAAATATAGCATGCGTTTACATTTAAAAACTAAACCAGGTATTGCATCTCCTCGCGAGATATATAAATGAGTATGTAAACCAAACAGGTAATCAACCATGTAAATGCGTTTGTAAACATGTATGCAGACGAGTTGAAAATGAGCACGTAACGAGTTTAAATCAAACACGTAATTGAATTTGTAACAAGCATGTTCTCACCCCAAAAACATATGTTAAACATGTAATTATAAACGTGGTTGGGGCTTGAACTCACCTTGATGTTCGTAGAACGAGTGATGGTAGGCATCTAATTCACTTTGATGATGAAGAATGACTGATAGATAGGCATCTAATATGCACTATTACGAACGGAAGACGAAAGTTGCCGGCCACGTGGCAAAGATGCAGCTTAAAACTTAAACGGTAAGTCCACTTGATAGGATAATGTGTTTGGGTTTCTTCCGATGAATTGGTTACCTTCAAGTGACAGTATTGATAAAAGATTTAGATTTTAATCTTTGAAATGGTTTGGTGAGTTGTTAAATAATTAAATTTGAATATTTTAAGTGTGTTATATATATTTACTTTCTATATTACATGTATGAAAAAATAACCCATATGTGCTTCATACCGAATTATATTAATAAAGACAGACAACTCAAGGATTAATGTGAACTGTATAATACTTTGTAAGTATAAAAAGTGAGAGTAAATAATTAACCAATTATTTCGACAGCTCATTTAATTATTAAGAAGTCCTTGTAGACACACGTCTTTAAGTTATAAATTAAACACACGACGTTTGTAAAACTTTTACAATAGTTATGGTGTTACTTTCTAGCTGAAAATTATAAAATATAAAATAATATTTTATAAACTTATATTTCGTTTCCTCGACATGTCGCGTCTAAAACAGTCATCTTATGGTAAAAATATAGTTTTCGTCAGTTGTCAGGTTATTGTATAGTTATATTTTAATATCTTTTAAAATATAACTTTAGTCTCTTTATCGGTTTCTAAAATAATATAGGTTTTAGTGAATCCTTAACAAGTATAGAAAATTATAAAATTTTCGTCATGACTTTCCCGTTTATACAGCGTTTTCCCATATACGCAAAACTCAACGTTTTCCCATAATCATTATATGTTGCAATTGTTAACGTTTTAATATTTCAACCACTCACGTTTTCTAGATATAATATATATGTATATTATTATATCTAAATTAAACAAATTAATAAATATTATATTTATTTAACCAATTAAAACCACCAATAAGTATTTATCCGGTTTTGATATTTATTAAAACCTTATGTTGTTTTCATTTGTTGTTTTGATATATATAAACCAAACGAACCCTTGTTGATTGCCGCTAACCAAACGCACCCTAACGGCTGTTTAACTAGATCCAAACGCACCCGTTGGTGTAAGTCTGTCCAACCAAACGTACCCCTTGTGTTATTCTGCCAAACCAAACACCCCTACGTGGTGTTATCCCTTAAACCAAACATCCTCCTTATTTGTCACTAATAACCAAACGCACCCTACCCGTTTATAACCAAAACCAAACGCACCCTACTCGTGCCAAACTCAAAACAAACACCCCTAATTGCTATAAACCCAACGCACCCTAGTCGACTGACCCGCGAAACAAACGCGCCCTAGATATGCTTAATCCGAACCAAACACCCCCGTTTGGCTGCCACTATACCAAACGGGCCCTAATTTGTTACAAAACCAAACGCCCCTAATCCATAAACAAAACCAAACGCCCCTAATCCCTAAACGAACCCAAACGCAGCCAGTGGCTGTTTCGCGGCCAACACCCAACAGCCCCCGGCTGTTAAACCAAACAAACCAAACACGCCCTTTTCTCGGCTGTTTCCCAGCTATCCCCGCAACTAACCCGACTCACCCTCGGCTGCCCGACTGCCCCCACAGCTACCCGACGCACCTCGTGCGGCTGTGAAACCCGCAAACCAACACACCCTTCGGGGCTTACCACCACCCCGAGACCCCAACCCTCCCGGCTGTCTGGCTCCGAACAACCAAACAACAACCAAACACCCCCTCCCCACGGCTGTTTATAACAGCCAAACAAACACCCTTCCCACGGCTGTTTAACCCAAACCAACGCACCCTCTTCGTGTTAATGACCAAACCCGACATCCCTTCTTCCCTCGCGGCTGTTTCGACAGCCAACCCAACACATTTCCCCCGGCTGTCCCGACCCCTTCGTTGGTTGTAAACAATAACCAAGTGCACCCATTTCTTGGTTGACTCGAAACCAAATGCACCTGTGGTGCGTGTACACAAACCAATCAAACGCACCCACTGTGCGAATATTAAAACAAAACGCACCCTTGGGGTGCTTATATGATGATGATGATGAGGACGGTGGTGCTCGGTTGGAGATGGGAGTGGTGGCGTCGTCGGTGTGGTGGTGTCGGTGTGGGTGGCAGCAGGTGGCGCGTGGCCGCGAGTGATATAGGGGATCGGGTAGATCCGGAGGTGGGGAGTATTTTTGGTGTTGGCCGGAAAAGCTCGCCGGAAAACTTTTCCGGCGGCTGTGGTGGTGGCCGGCGGCGGTGGTGGGGTTTCGCCGGAAATCATTGGGGGAGGGAGAGAGAGTATAATTGATGTATGTGTGTGTATAAGTGATGAAATGAAAAAGATATAAAAGTTTTATATTTATATTAAAACTTTAATATGAAGTGTTAAGTTTAATATAGTTGAGGGTTCAGTTTGTAACTTTTTCATATACTTTTTGATAAAAGTGGTTCGGGACTCATTTGAGTGACTTAACGGGTAAATCAACGCACGAAACTTGCGCCATCGTTTTCCAAATCATTTTTCTGATAAAAATGAGTATTCACTTGATAATATTTCATAAATATTTTATAACATTTATTCATTTAATAAAATATCTGTTATTTATTTTGTGAACCGGTTACGCCTTGTCTGAAATAGAAAAGAAAAAAAATGGATTTCAACTCGAATATTCACGTTTTCAACAAACGTTTTTAATTAAATTGCTAAGTATTTTATTAAATATTTTTATTTAATAAAACGTGATAATTAAATAAAATTTAATTATTTTTGTGTTTCTAAAATCTTGCGAGGGCATTTCAGTCACCTTCTGACTGTTTACCCCCAAGTATAGCTACTTATAAGATCATCAAGCAAGGAAAGGAAGGTGTGTACCAAATTGTTAGGGAAGATGGAACTGATATAGTGTACATAAATTTTGGAGCTATGCTGAAGGACATAACCAGGGGATGACTTTATAAATTATATAGGATTGTCATGAATAGATATGGTATGAATGGACCAGAGGATGAGCTTGAGAAGGTACTTTAGGAATATTTAAAGAATATGTTTGAGGCACCCCTTAGTACAGATCCTATTTGGAGTTCATTAGGTCAACAAAGAATCATAAGTTGGAGATATTATACTACCTGCGGAGTACATTGCTTAAACTTGGAGTCATTAGATATTTATATGTTGACTGAAAGAAAATATCCTTTAACTGCTGAGGTATGCAAAGCTATGATAGATAAAAAGCTTTAAGGAGGAAAACCATATGAGGATTGCTACAAACTTTTGAAATGGATGAAGAAGGAAGTTGGCATTAGGAAGTAATGAAGATTGATGAGTTAAATATCTAGAAAGGAGATGAGGAGAACAACACTTGGTAGATGTGTTATGCACTAACACAACAAATAGTTATCAGTCCACCATGTCTAACAAACATAAGGACTGGCTAGTCCAGGAGCAAACGGCTCTTGGTAAAGACTTCTCAAATCCGTTAATGGCTGACAATTTGCCAAAAATTGTATGGTTATCAACTCACCATATCTGGTTAGTAAAGAGTTGGCTAGCCCACAAGTTTATGGATTGTGGTAAAGGCTGTGGGAAAACCATAACTAGTCCATGAGGTTATGGTTTATGGTAAAGACAAATTGCAAATCCATATTAGATGGTTGACATTTTACCAAAAAGTAGATGGTACGTCAACTCACCAAGTTTCATGTACAAAGAGTTGACATGGTAATCAATCCACCATGGAATTTACCTTTTCTAGGTGCCAAAGGATTGACTAGCCCTGAGCAAACGGCTACAGGTAAAGGCATATCAAATCCGTTTATGGCTATAATGGTTTGCCAAAAACCATATGGTATTCAACTCACCAATGTTTCATGTACTGAGAGTTGAAATGGTTTTCAGTCAACCATGGACATGCACCTTTCTGGTGGCCAAAGGACTGACTACTCCAGAGTAAATGGCTAACTGGTAAAGAGACATCAAATCCATTTAAAGTTTCAATGATTCACCTCTCACAGGAGTTAACACACCTGGAAGTGATGAGAATAGTCTGAAACTATATGATTTGATTGCTGATATGAAGGGTTGCTGAAAAGTTTTTGAAGAATTGTGGCAGCAAAGATCAAAAAGAGATAATTTGAAGAATTGCAGCTCAAGAATAATTTGAAGAGTTTTATTTACAACATCCTCAGGAAGCTCAAATGGAAGACACTTGAAGAAACTTGAAGTTCACAAGTGAAGATCAAGTTAGGGGAGGATTGTTGGGAAATAGATTGTAAAAGACTTAATACTGGTAGTATAACAGTTAAGTCTGGTAGTATTAGTTAGTTCTGGCAGTACTAAGTTAAGTCTGGCAGTACTAAGTTAAGTCTGGCAGTACTAAAGTTAGTACTGGTAGAATAGCAGTACTATAGTTAGTACTGGTTGTATTTAGTTAAGTCTGTTTATATAACAGAATAGTAATAGTTATCTTAGAGATATCTTAGGAGATATCTTAGGAAATGATATGCATTATCCTTTCACACGTTTGTAAAGCCCATTAGGGTTTCCTTGGTGTATAAAAGGAACCCTACGGCATAGAGTTTTATATATGTAATAGAAGCATTGAAGCTTAATAGAAATCAATAGCAAATTTTAGCATCATTGTTCTTCTTAATTCTTGTGTTAAGATTCCGCATTAACTCTTGATATTCATAGTCAGTGTCTCTCACATAGTTGATTTGGATTTATTCAAGTTAGTTATTGTCTTACAAAGGCTAGATAGATCCAAGACCAAGGACCTACATAAACTAAACTTTTTACCGAATGATACCAAAAATTAAATGATTACAAGAGTATAGGAATTACACGGTGTCTTCTATGGAATCGTGATCGATGCTTGACCTTTGGCTGCTCTTCTTTTCTTTAGAAAATTAACTTTTATGTGTATGGTATAAAGAATATGATTTTGCACACTTAAAACTCGTTTTTAAGTTTTCTATTTATAGTGTCTGAAAAAGACTAGATACGCCATATTGAGCGAGGTCAATACGGCGTATAACTTCCCAAATTATATTTATTCACTAAATCTCTGAATGCCTATCCAGTTGGATATGGCGTATGAAGAAACATGGATACGCCGTATTAGGAAGTGAGAATGCACGTTTTCTTGTGAAGTCCAGGCACGGATACGCCGTATCTTCTTTCTTGGATACGGCATATTGGATAGAAATAAGCAATCTTTAAATATTATCGTTTAAGCTCCAAAAAGTGCGCCTTTTAGCATGTCTTCATAAATCACTCCGTAATTACTGCAATTTACAATTTTAAGCAATTAAGTAACGATTCTTGCAGAAATTATATAAAAGTGAGTAATTTATTTGGGATAAATGATGGTATAAGTGTAACATTATTTGATGTCATCAAATATCCTCCCACTTGAATCCTACTTGTCCTCAAGTAGACTCTAGAAATTTATTGAAAATGTATCCCAACCAAAGTTAAGGATTTTTCCGTTAAGCATTTCTTTTGTTTAATCACATGTACAAGACCAAGCACCTCACGAAATATGGAAATGAAAACACTCAGATCACTTAACTAATCTAGGGTGTAACATTTAATTGGTATGCTCATTTGCTCGGTCGTGATTAGTTTCATATCATATGCTTGGCAAGGATACATATCTCCACCACTAAAGCTAAGGAGAAACAAGTCAAAAGGTAAATTGGGTTTTTATTATAAGGCTAAGGGTTGATCATTCTAACAATCTTTCACCGATAGTACCACACCAACAAGCCAGCTAAATCATACATAGACGACCATAACGACGGAATAGAAATATACAATTTGATCACATCCTAATTCGAGTTTAACCAAGGGTTAGGAAGAAGAACGATATAGGGTAGGGATCTTCTAACTTTCACCAAAAGAAATAAACCAACAAGGTGGTTGAATCACGCATACG
Source organism: Tanacetum coccineum (assembly GCA_026074375.1). Taxonomy (NCBI): domain Eukaryota; kingdom Viridiplantae; phylum Streptophyta; class Magnoliopsida; order Asterales; family Asteraceae; genus Tanacetum; species Tanacetum coccineum. The sequence goes on along the minus strand of BQNB010006978.1, from coordinate 44,593 downwards.
TGGCCGTAATGACGGAATAGACATGCATAACTCGATCTCAACCTCGTTCAAGTAAAACCTAAGGTTAGTTGCTAGGAAAGGGAAGTAAATTGTTGTTAAATAAAATTTCATAAAACAAATAGATTAAGTTTTGGACAAATAAGGTAGTTACTAGAAACTTTTCTCGACCGTTCCATTATAAAGACTCGAAATATATACAAATGCCTCGATCATAGAAATGACAAAGACAACCTAAGTTGGCATTCCTATAATGGTAAACTTCCCACTCATCCCAAATTTAGATACTTGATAGTGTAAGATGTTGAGGTCGATTTATTAGATACATATAAAAACCCGAGGGTTGAGTGCTTTTGAGTATTTATCGTATTCTACGTTAGGGCGCGCAATAGAAATGTTAGGGACCAAGTTTTTAAGAGACAAAATTGATGAAAAATTGTATGACGGGTATGTAGGAGGTATTTTTTGGCGTGGGGATAATGTGACGGCACACAAAATAGGGGTGTCATTTTAGTCGTATGACAGCTGGGTGGTGGAGGGTTTCCTATCGTAATGCATTAAACAGTTGTGCGTTTGACGGGATTTGGTGAGCGATAAGAAAGGGGGGGCAGGGGGCGTTAGGAAACACGGATTGGTTGGTTTAAAAATCAACCCAGACTCACTAACAAAGACACCAAAAAACAACACACACCCACTATCCCCAGTTGATGATGGGTGACAAAGAAGAGGGGGGAGTGCGGATAAAAGTGCGGGAGTGGGGGACACTGCGGGGGGATTAATCACGGGACGTTGTGTGGGGAATTGTGGGTCAAGAGCCAGACTCTTGCATAGGGTTGGCCATGCGGTGTTGGGGAGGGGATTCTCCGGCAGCCGACCCCATTCCATCGGTCAATTTAGTCTTTTGCGGCGCTAGAGTTTTGGTGATTTTAGGTAAAGTTCAAGTGATCTAGTGTCTAGTGCAGGAGATATGGGACCACTAAAGAGGGGATATTCGCAGGGACAAAGAGTAAAGTTTAGCCGAGTGTGTGTCTTTGGGGATAGGCCGGTATATGGTTTGTATATTTTTTTATGGGTAATGGTTATATTGTGTAGATGACAATCTAAGGGTGGAGTTGGGGGAGGGTTTGGGACGCATATTGGGGTGCGAGTTGGGCGCGAGGGGAGGGTTTGGCGGGCGGGGGGAAGAGGTTAGTACTGTGTCTGGGAGGAGGCGAGTATTAAGATTTGTTATTAGTTTTTTTTTTTTTTTTCTCTGCGCTTTATTAATTTTTTTTAATTAAACCTTGTTTCTTTATTCTTATTTTAGGGGTTACTTTTGCGCGTTTCTAATTATTTAATTTCTACCCTTTTTTTTTTTTTTAATTTATTCCCGGAAAAAAATACAAAGAACAAGATGGCATCAAAAAGGGTTTTTCCTTGGGCGACTTTCTTCTGTGAGAGTCTAAGCGACCAAAACGGGTTATACGGGGTTTAACCATAACCAGCCTTGTAGTAGTTAAGTTTACAACATTTAGATTTTTTGTGTATTCACTAAAAATTTTCCAGTTAAACATGTTACTCAATTCTAAAGTCTATATATCTATCGATTGTGGTCTCGAATAGATATACCAAGCCAAGTTCTAAAGTCTACAACATCACCGACACACTCATATTTTGTGGAATTTGGGTAAACATTTGGAAACAGATAAGGTTAAATCCTTATAATATCTAATAAGGGTTATTGTGTGCGGGTTATGTAACAAGTAATTTCACAAAAGTATGCTTGAAATTTTTTTTAAATTGAGCATAAATTAAGCATTTTTTTTTAGTGTGAAAAAAATAGGACAAGTATGCATTCTAATTCCACCCCCCACTTGAATTATACAACGTCCTCGTTGTATAGATAAAACATTAAAAACGGGAAATAAAAAGAATTAGAATGAGAAACTCCCCTGATATTTTGCTCTTTAGATTCTTCAAGTTGAGTATATAAGCAAGAATGTGTGTTGTTAGTGCAGGATTTAATCCTAGCAACAAACATTAGATTCCAGAAAATACTCCACCAACGTCGTCGTTTTCTTTTCAGTAAGGTCATGTGCAAGATATAAGAAAACAAGTGCCATTTCTGTCTCTGTGTAATCGTTGGTTAGACTTGAAATAAAAACCTAAAAATTATACAGGAAGTCAATACGCCATATCTGTTCCCTAGGATACGCCGTCATTTAATGAATACGTCGTATAGACTGTGCTAAAAATAAAGACTGGATAATGTCTAGAAGGTCAATACGCCGTATCCATGGGGTTTGGATACGCCGTATAGACATTCTGGGAAGATAGACTCAATAAAAAATTGAAAATACATTCTGGGTTGTCTCCTGGCAAGCACTTTTGTTTACAGAAAAGTCTTTAAGTTAGACTTGCCCTAATTTATTCCCATCCTTATAAAACAATTTGGGGTCGAACGGGATGCCAAATAGCACATACAAATTATTGATTAGGAAAATGAATGACATCCCTTTGTTAAGATGATTCCAAGTCATGATATTAAAATTTAATTCCTTGATAAAAGTTTTAGTTTTGAAAATTTTATTAGATGTATCATGACTTGTTTTCAAAAGCTTATTTGACCTTTGTGCATAGGCACCATCATCAGTATTTATTACATTACCCCCCGAAGAGTGTTTGATATCGATTTTATCATCATCATTGTCCTTATCCTATTTTGAATCATCGGGGAAAATTACATTAAAAGAAAATAGATCATTAAAGTATAAAATGTTTTGTTCCTCTTCATCACATTTGGACGACGATGTTTCATCTCTTAAATTAAATTCATCGATATGTTGAGAACTTACAGTAGGTTCAGTTAAGAAATCTAATTTAGACGTTAGAGCATCCTTGTAAACAATGGCTGGAAATTCATTCTCAAAATCTTTAAAGAAGTCTAAATCATTAAAATAACTGACCGTAGGCTTGGATGATGAAAACGAAGGCATATTAACTTTATCATTATCATTTTCCGAATCCGTTTTTAAATCGTCGACAGAAATTATTTTATAGGAAAATGAATTTTTGTCATAAATCACCGTGTAATCTTCATTGTCGGATTCGTCAAACGATATTCTAAAGTCAATTTTATTGTCGTTAAGAGGACTTACCGTGGGTTCACAGGAGAGCGTTACTTTAGGTATTAATGCGTCATTTAAGACTATATTTGGGAATTCAGTTTCAATAGATCTGAGGTTGTGAACGTCTTCATCATATCAGATCTTACCATACTTAGCAATTTCCCAGTTATACACCTTACCACGCCTACGAGCTTTTTCTTTCTTAAGCCTAATATACTCTTTCATAGTAATATTGGGGTCGTCCATTTTAACCTGTAATAAATTCACTAGGAAAGAAAACGGTCAAATAGACTAATACGCCGTTTTCAGTTAACTGAATACGCCGTATTGATGATAGAGTCGAATACGCTGTATTGTTTTGAAAAAAATTTATATACCGTATCCAAGAAGTTGAATACGCCGTATTCTGTATTTCACTCAAAAAATTACAGAATACTATAATAATGCAGAAAATACACAAACACACAATATGCAAAATTATACAATACAGATAATCAAACACACAAAACAAACACACACAAATATGCCAATTAATCTAAGCTACACTAAACTAAACTAAAACACTAATAAAAACAAGAATTAAACAACTTCACTCCTCGGAAATGGTGCCAAAAACTTGATGTGCTGTCGTGTAGGGTCAAATTATTGATTACCAAGTTTTAAATTTATATTTAGCCGAATTAACCTAAAACAACACTTTAACGGGTAGTGTACCCTCTCGGGTGGAGTTTTGTGGTAAATAAGGTGTCGAACACTAAGAGCGAGGTCGTTAACCTTATATTCTATCAGTATTTTAATTGATCTAATTAGTTAATTCTAATTACTTGTTAAACCTATGCTAAACCTAGTTCTAATGATAATGGGGGGGTTTCAGCCTGAGAGACTGGCACAGGTTTTATGGTGACAATAATCAATTCAAAACACAATAAACATGCAAGAAAACAATCAGAAGATAAAAGAGCGGTACAAGCCAAATGATAGAAAAATGTATTAGCCATATTAAAACTTATCAAATGCTGGTTTGTTTGTTTAGTGCAATGATTACTTATCTCGAAGCAGCATATCATTCTTAAGACTTATGTGGGATATCATCATAAGACTTAGACACGTTGAATCCTGTCACAATTAACGTATCCGCATAAAGCATCCTTTTAGTTTAATTATAATTTATCTAGGGATTAAAGCAATGGTGATCTTATTAAACCCTAGCCCATCGGGACTTTAACCACTTACTATTTGACTGTATTTTTATATTGATGTGCTGTCGTGTAGGGTAAATTATTTGATTATCAAGTTTTACATTTATATTTAGCCGACAAACCTAAAACAATAGTTTAACGAGCAGTGTACCCAGTCAAGATGGTGTTCGCGGTAAGTAGGGTGTCGGACACTAAGAGTGGAACATTAATCCTATATTCTATCAGTATTTTAATTAGACTATTTACTGGTTAAACCTATGCTATGTACGTTGTCTAATGATATGGGGGTTTTCAGCCTGAGAGACTGGCACAGGTTTGGTGGAAACAAATATCAATTCAATAAACAATAAACACAAAATAAGAAAATTAGAAGATAGAAAAGCGGTACAAGCCAAATGATAGAAAACTGTATTATCCATACTAAATCCGGTTCAATGTTGGTTTGTTTGTTTTAGTGCAATGATTTACTTATCTCGAAGCAGCATATCATTCTTAAGACTTAGGCGGGACATCATCCTAAGACCTAGACATGAATAATCCTGTCACAATTAATGCATCCGCATAAAGCATCCTTTAGTTTAATTATAATCTATCTTAGGGAATCAAAGCAGTTGTGATCCTGTTAAAACCCTAGCCCAACGGGACTTTACCCACTTATTGTTTGACGGTGTTTTATATACTGGTAGTACACTATTCCAATCTTTATCAGTTAATTATGAGCATGATTGCTGAAACATAAACGGGTCACCTACCAGTCCAACTAAGCTCATAATTCAAAGACAAAGACAGAACGTTATTTGTGATCCTATTGGTCCAGTAATATGAAACACGATATGGAGAGCTATCCAGGTATCTAGATTACTTGGTCCGTATCACTAGATCCAGTTGAATGATAGGTCGCATATTCAAACACATAAACAAGTATGAGGTGATAAACATAATTAAACAATCAACGATAAATTAAGAAATCGATTTTAAAACAAACCAAACATTGGACTTTCATTAAGATGGCTAATACCTGAGGGTATTAGCCCACAACCATTGTAATTATACAAGCGTAATCAAAGAATGAAAATCGAACGATTAAGAGAGTAAAAATTACACGATGTCTTCTATGGATTCGTGATCGATGCTTGACCTTGGTGGCTGATCTTCTCTTCTAAAATTCGTCTTTAGTGAGTATGATATAAAGAATATGATATTGCACCCTGAAAACTAGTTTTTGAGTCTTCTATTTATAGTATCTGAAAAAGACTCGATACGCCGTATCTGGCAAGGTCGATACGGCGTATTGGGCTGGATTCCTTGGAGTGCGCGCTACGTTTTCAATCAATCAGTGATATCATTCCAAATTTATTTTATTTACTGTATCTTCGAATAGTTATCTTCATGGATACGGCGTATGTAGACAGAAGGGATACGCCGTATTGGGAATTGGTCAAACGTGTTTTCTTGTGAAGTCTTGGCGCGGATACGCCGTATCTCTTTTGTTGGATATGGCGTATTGGTCATAAATCAGTACTCTTCAAATATCTTCGTTTTAGCTTCAAATTATGCGCCTTTTATCTTATCTTCACAAAACACTCCTGAATTACTGCAGTTATCAACTTTAAAGCAAGTAAGTACCAAATAATGCAATAATTATATAAAAGTGGGCAAAACATATGGGATAAATGATATAATAAAGTGACGTTATTTGATGTCATCAAATATCCCCCCACTTGAATCCTACTTGTCCTCAAGTAGACTTTAGAAAAAGTTTTAGTTTATGAAAATGTGTCCCAACCGAAGTCGAGGATTTTCCGTTTAAGCATTATTTTGTCCTAATCACCTGTACATAACCAAGCTCCTCACGAAATATGGAAATGAAAACACTTAGATCACTCGATTAATCTAGGGTGCAACATTTGATTGGTACGCTCAATTGCTTGGTCGTGATTAGCTTCGTATCATAGGCTTGGCAAGGATACACATCTGCACCTCTAAAGCTAAGGAGAAACAAGTCAAAAGATAAATTGGGTTAAGAAGGCTTAGGGGTGATCATTCAATAGTCTTTCACCATAAGTACCACACCAACAAGGCGGCTGTATCGTACATACACGGCCGTAACGACGGAATAGACATATACAATCCGATCACATCCCTGTTCGTGTTTAACCAGCGGTTAGTATGAAGAACGATATAGGGTAGGGAGCTTCTAACTTTCACCAAAAGTCGTCATCCAACAAGGCAGTTGAGACATGCATACATGGCCGTAACGATAGAATAGACATGCATGCTCGAACATGTCCTCGTTCGAGTAGACACTAAGGTTAGTTGCTAGGAAAGGGAAAGTAAAATGGGTGTTAAACAAAATTTACGAAACAAATAGATTAAGTCAACAAATAAGGTATGGTTGCTAGTAACTTTCCTTGATCGTTCCATGATAAAGACTCGAACATATAGACAAATGCCTCGACCACAGAAATGACAAAGACAACCTAAGTTGGCGTTCCCATAACGGTCAACTTCCCTTACATCCCGCTCTTTACATACTTTTACATAAGTGGTGATATCGGCCACTTTTTACAAGACTTTACATCGTTGATTTTGTAACGTACCAACGAATAATCGATCCTTCCAAGTGATTCCTTCGGTATAAACTTCTTTTGAACCGACTATTTTTCTTTCTTCTCATCATTTTTAAAAAAAACAATACATCATAAATCTCAGTTTAATTCCACCGTCTTCACTATCATAATTCGTCCGGATAATCTTTTCCTTGTAACACTTCTTCTTCGGACATGATTCATAATCGCGAAAGTAGCAAAACTTACGAGTTATTTTTCCCATTGCATTATGCAATTTCCCGACCATTACAGAGATTGAAAAATTTCACTTTGACACAGGTTATACAAAACTTTACACAAAAGCAACTAGCAACATTGATTTAAATAGGTTTAATCTACACGGTAGGCTAAGGTGCAAAGGTGTAACGAAACATATAATATGGTGTTCAAAAAGAAAGGAATGGCTCAACAGGTTGTTCTAGGGGATTTCACTCTAAGAATGAGAGTAATTAAGGGTTACACAGGATTTAACTAACCAGTGTAGTTAATTAATTTTACGACATGTAGGCTATTTGGTTTAATCCTGGAAATTTAATAGTTGAACATGTTTCTCCATCTAAATCCATAGTACTAATCATTGCGGTCTCGAGTGATATACCAGGCCAAGTTCTAAAGTCCACTACATCACCGGCACACTCATAATTTTGTGGAATTTTTAGGTAAGAAATTGGAAACGAAATAGGCTTAATGCTCACAATATGTATCAAGGGTTATAGTGTGCCAGGTAATGTAACTAGTGATTTATACAAAAGTCATGCTAAAAATTTTAAATTTGGCCTATTTTTAAGCACTTTTAAGCTCGTAGCATGTTATTTTGTAAAAAAAACAAGTACGTTCTAATTCTCCACCCCCCCACTTAAATTATACAACGTCCTCGTTGTATAGATAAGACAATTAAAGTAATAAGGGAAATAGAATTAGAACGGAAAACTCCCTGATGTTTTGCTCGTGATAATTCTCCAAGATGAGGTCTTGAGCAAAAAGTGTGTTGACTAGGGCTTCAGCATGCCCGGATGAGTTCAACACATGTCCTTTTCAGAATATACCATATCATAGTTTCAGCAAGGTCCTGCATAAAGGATTAGAAGACAAGTGCAATTTCTATCTTGCTATAATGGTACAAGAAAACAATTAAACACACAACTGTACAGGGATCAATACGCCATATCCCAAACCCTAAGATACGCCGTATGGTTCCTGTAAAAACAATTAAATTACTAAAAATTAAATATTAAGTTTTTTTTAAACTGATAACGTCCAAACATCTCTATACGCCGTATCCAGAGGGGTTCGATACGCCGTATAGAGTGTCTGGGAAGACAGACTCGTGCAACAAACAATTAAAATGCGACAAACAATTAAAATGACCAGGTTGTCTCCCGGCAAGCACTTTTGTTTACAGAAAAGTCTTTAAGTTAGACTTGCCCCAATTTAGTCCCATCCTTATAAAATAACTTAGGGTCGAACAGGATGCCAAATGGCACATATAAAATTTTGATAACAAAAATTAATGGCATCCCATTGTGAAAACGTTTTTGAATCACGACTTTGATCATTGGGAAACAATCTTTAATTTTGGAAAATTTAAGATGTATGTCGTGATTTGTCTCAAATTTTTCATCAAACTTAACGGGAGTGGTGTCTTTGCTTATGCAAATAACACTATCCATTGGTTTGACATCAATGTTTTCCGAACACGATTCAATATTGATTTCAATATAGTCATTTACCGGTTCCGGTTTTAAATCACTAATAGTCCCCATCCAAAATTTTCCATACAAGTAAATGGAGCGATCTCGTAAGCATTCACTTTCCACCAGCATTCTTGTAGTTTTACCAGTACTTCATATTCTATCTCATAGAAGTTTTCAAAGCAGCTCTTCAACCATTTGCAGAACTTTAGCACCCCGAGAGTTGCGTCTCCCCATGATCCTTCTATTTTAGCCTTAAGTGCTAAAGTTTCATCTTTTAGCTTCCCATCAACTAGTTCATCATACCACCTGTGATCTTGAAAATAGGTCATGCTTCCCACTCGAACCATCCTGGTAATTCCCTACCGAACCTGGACACACCGGATACCATCGATTCAGGCCATCTGTGACAAAACCAGTGAGGGAGAGCCTTTTAGACATTCTAGAGCGACTACCTCGAGCCGATGATACTTGTCTTAAAAGGGTAGGGTTCGCATATATGATCACATAGCTGGTATGGTACCCCATTTTCTGACCACGGTTTTTCAGTATCCTTTGCTTTGTCATCATTCAACTCTTGTTTATACTTATCATAAGTTTTGAAATTTTAGATATCATAAGTGAACAGATCGGTGTTAATTTTTAAGAGGCAGCTGAATTCGTGGTACGCCTCGCACAAGGGTGTTTCAAAGTCAAATAGGTTTCCTTTTATCCTAAGGATTTTGGGAACATTATCCGTTTCGTTGGGGTTGTCATCCTCCTCGGTTTCTTCTTCATTATGATTAGAAAGATGGTGGAATTTTAAGATGAACTTTTCAAGCATGTTATCCCAAGTAGTGATTGAGCCTATACACTCCTTTGTGAACCATTCATATGCAGCTCCTGCGAGTGAAACAGGGAAAATGCTAAGCCTGAATTGGTCTTGAGTCAACCCATTGATTTTGATCGGCCCAACAATTTTGAGAAATTTATTGATGTGCTTGTATGCGTTTTCCCCATCATTCCCATTAAAAGCATCATTACGTATCTTTACCAAGAATATTCCTTGTATTTCAATGATACATTTTTCGACCATTCTTCCTTCGTTGTCATTAGAGACGAAATTCTTTCGGGTGGCGGTGATGTAGTCGTTTGGTTCCGCCATTCTTTATCAATGGTTTCCTGTAATTAAGCACAAACAATTAGTAGGATATGCCCTTGGGGAGGGAACATATAAGACAGGAAAGCAAAGATTATTACTGTTACTGTATCAGGTGACAAATATGTCGTATTCAATTAGTTTGAATACGCCGTATAGGTCTGTTGAATGCCAGTACGCCGTATAGAGTTCACTGAATACGCCGTATTGTTTGGAAAACAGATACGCTGTTTAGACAGTGAAACTCAATACGTTGTCCTGATCAGAAGGTTTGATACGTCGTATCCAACTGGTGGATACGGCGTATCAGGTGATCAGTCAGAACATAATACTATTTAAAACAATTAAATGCGGGAATTTAAACAAACAATTTAAACACACAATGAGAATAAATACAAACAGAATTTAAATAATTAGATTACACTAAATTAAATAATTAAAGGTTAGAAATACTGACAAGAATAAGGTTTAATAATTTCACTCCCCGGCAACGGCGCCAAAAACCTGATGTGCTATCGTGTAGGGTCAATTATTTGATTATCAAGTTTTAAATTTATATTTAGCCGACAAACCTAAAACAACACTTTTAACGGGCAGAGTACCCGGTCAAGATGGAGTTTCGCGGTAAGTAGGGTGTCGAACACTAAGAGTGGAAATTTAATCCTATATTCTATCAGTATTTTAATTAGTTTATTTACTGGTTAAACATATGCTATGTACGTTGTCTAAAGATATAGGGGGTTTTCAGCCTAAGAGACTGGCATAGGTTTGGTGGAAACAAATACCAATTTAATACACAATAAACACAAAAGAGGAAAATTAGAAGATAGAAAAGCGGTACAAGCCAAATGATAGAAAACTGTATTAGCCATATTAAATCCGGTTCAATGCTGGTTTGTTTGTTTTAGTGCAATGATTTACTTATCTCGAAGCGGCATATCATTCTTAAGACTTAGGCGGGACATCATCCTAAGACCTAGACACGATTAATCCTGTCACAATTAAGCGCATCCGCATAAAGCATCCTTTAGTTTAATTATAATCTATCTTAGAGAATTAAAGCAGTGGTGATCCTGTTAAAACCCTAGCCCAACAGGACTTTACCCACTTATTATTTGGTAGTGTTTTATATACTAGGAGTCCACTATTCCAATATTTATTAGTAAATTAAGAGCATGATTGCTGAAACATAAACGGGTCACCTACCGGTCCAATTAAGCTCGTAATTCAAAGACAAAGACAAAATGTTATTTGTGATCCTATTGGTCCAGACATATGAAACATGATATGGAGAGCTATCCCAATAGGTTGGGCAAAAGAATTCCACCAGTATAGAGCTTCTTCAGTTAAAGTACTAGTAGCAAACTTCACCTTGCAGTATTCGGTACAGTTACTACGGGAAAACACTGATTCAGTTCGCTCAAACCAACGGATAAGTCCAACAGCTCCTTCTGAACCTTTGAAGTTGATAGGTTGGCAGCTCATGAACTCTTTGTAGCTACACTTTCTTGCTACAGGAGCTTCTCTTTCTCCGGTGTTCCTATTAGTATTGTCAGTATTTGCCATAGTAGCAGCTTGTGCTCCCAGAGCTGCGGAAACACTATCAGCAACTAGTTTCTTGATGGCGGCCTGAGTCATGGCTGGTGCTGCAGATGTTGATGTCCTTTTGGGAGGCATTCTATCAACATTTACAAGACGACACAAAATAAGAATGATATCACAAGTCATTGTCAAAATTTTCATACATAGTGGTATTTGAAATCATTTGACATATCATTGTATGGATTCTTATTTTTGACACAAGTTCTAACAAAGTAATACATATCCCTTGGTATTACATTGCAGGATATAACAGAAAATTTTTGGAATTTAAGATTTCCAGAAATGAACATTCAAACAAGCATCTGACTCATTAGATTCCTCGGGGACTGGTTCACTTCCCAGTGGTCGTGGTATGATCCATAATGAGTTATCTAACTCTGCGAAGATAGACTCATCAAAGGGGTAATCTGGTGGTGGTGTAGTTGACCTAACCGGTGATGAAGATCATACTGATGAAGATGGAGATATTGGAATGGGTGATTCAAAAGGAGTCTCAGTGTCTTTAGGTGGTGGAATCTCTTCAGGAGGAAAGAAATCTCGAGAATCAAACATTAGAGATAGCATCGGAGATGGAGGCATAACAGTTGGGGGTGGAATAGTAACTTGTGACGGACTAATGGCATCATATGCTTTCATGAGCTTCATATAGGGGTCATTATGAAAAAGTAAAAGAGTTGGTGAAGCTATTGGAACTAAACCAGATGAATTATTTGAAGATTCAGAAGAAGTATTTCTCGGTGAAGCTGGGAAATAGTCCGGGTAAGCCGGGATATAGTCCGGAAAGTTAGAGGAAAAAGCATCCTCAATATCGGAAGTAGGGTGGTTGGGAGAGGACATCACTCTGTTAATAACCCAGTGGTAAATAACATAATTTATTTATATAATAGTATAATAGTTATGTATCTTTGCATACTATTTGGGAGATGTAGTGGCACAGAGGACTTTCTTAGATGGAAAAAGAAAAGTAGTTATAGTTAAGGTTTTAACCTTGTTCTCTATAACCGTGGCTCTTGATACCAATCTGTAACACCCCCATTTTGACAAATATAGCAGCAGAAGCTAATCTGGGGTATTACTTCATAGTACAACAGTCATAATCATAGAAAACGAATCGTAAAGAGACGTTTTGGAAAATTTAGCTATCATTCATTTATTCATCAGAGTTAAACAAAAGAGAGTCCGCAAAATCTAGAAACATAAAGTTTGAATGATAACAATTTAGCCATCTTCAAGTCCGTGCCACTCCGTGCCAAAAGTTGCTTAATTTCCTGAGATAAACATGCTAAAAAGGTCAACACAATGGTTGAGTGAAATTCATAGGTTTATGATAAACAGTTTGAATACAAGTTCAATAGTGGGTTACGTTGTTATACACCCATAAGTGTAATAATTGCATATACAATTATCATGGAAAAATAGTATTATTGCCCTAAGCTCATGCACCAAACATTAACATGGAAATCACCTTAGTGACATTAGTGAGGAATAAATATCATCGTGGAAAGGTAACTTTTCAAAGTTACCCATTATTATCAAATATAGTGCTATTGGTACCAAAAGTATAGGCACACCAACGGGAGTCGTCACACCCCGATAGATCTATCCACAATATTCGCGTTCACTCGCAAGTGACTAATGGTTCATTATTAAGAAATATTGGCAGTAAATGTGACTTAGGAAATAAAAAATCAGGATAGCATACAGTTGGAAAAATACTCGTATTCATGGTTATGGTTTATAGCATGTATCCCCCTCGTGGGTTTATGAAAACATTAGAAGATTTAAAATGCGAGGCTATGAACTCACCTTAAGAGGGAAATCTGATTGATGGCAAAAGTATATCAATGAAATGCGTCTGTATGGTAGTACGATGTTATCTACCCAGGCGGGGAAGTTCAGTATATCAAGTGAAAGTAAATAGCTTCGTCATGCAACCTGAGGTAATATGTCAAGTCTTAGTGTGATGGTTTATGTTCCAAAACTTCATAAAGTTTAACGTATTACTTTGATTTATTAATTGTGGAAATATTGCATCACTGTTCGGGCTATCATAATCTAGAGGCCATGTAGTATTGTTTGAGGAGCCAGGGCACTTTAAATTGTAAACCCAGCAAACTCGTCAAAACAAATACCCAAATGGAACCCCTCACATAAAATTCCCTAGTAACGTGATACGTTATAGTTTAAAAGATAACATAATTGATTTATAATGCGTCGATCGATGATTAATAACGATAAATGTGTCGGGTTTTAATAAAATCGAGTCTTATAATATTTATATATATTTTTATAATTTATATAAAAATATTAAATTTTATATTTTTAAGTTTGCAAAAATGGCAATATATACCCTTGGTTTATAAACTTTTACAAGTTTATCATTTATAAATAAGGTAATAATATATTAAACCTTTAACTTTAGAACTTGGAAAAATAACCCCTTGTAGTTATAACTTTAGGAAAATTACATTTTCAGCCCCTCTAGTTACAAATTTCAGAAACTTACGATATATACCCCTATGCATGAAAATATTTGCAAATCAAGTCCAAATTCTATAATATTGATATTTCTCAATATAGAAAGTAATTTGCAGGTTATAGCTTATTATAATAAGCCAAAATAAGTTAGAATGAATAAGTTTTACGAGTTTGAACTTATAAAAAGAGCTTATGAGCTTGAAAATACCAAAATTTGTATATTGGGTTTAGGAAACCAACAATGGTTCTAGGTTGTTCAAGGGCTTAAACAAAAGTTTACACTCGATCTTATAGAGCTTATGGAAGACTTAAAACAGAATGTGAGCTTATTGAATAAGAAATTGAGCTTACTTGAGCTTAAATAGGTCAAAATGAGGGTTTTGGGTTCGTACGCCTAGAAATGACTCAATGTGCCTTCATTCTCATGTTTTCTTGGCTTCTAAGGGCTGGGTACTTCTTCCTTTGCTTCCTTTACTTCTCTAAACTTGGTTTGAACTTAAGATTTAAGGTGAAAAGAGTTGTGTGAGGATGAAATGAAAGTGTAGTGAGTGTGTTCGGCTTATGATAGGGATCAACTGAACCTTAGGGGCCTAGTTTTCTTGGAGTACGGCACAAGATTTACTAGGTGTGGTGGCCAAGGGCTGCTATGGTGACTAATAGAAACTAGGGTGAGGTGTATGGGAGGTGGTGATGGTTCGAAAAATTAAAAGATGAGACAAGTAGCTTACTAGATTTGCAACTTGTGGTAGTAGCTTGCAAGGAGGTGGATTATTTCTGGTCCTGTAAGTTGAACATCTCTAACTTCGGCCCAGCAAACAGGTGATCTGCACTTTCGACCATAAAGTTCCTCAAATGGTGCTGCCTTAATACAGGCATGGTAACTGTTATTGTAAGAAAATTCTACCAATGGTAAATGTCTTTCCCGTCCTTTTCCAAAATCTATAACACATGCTCGAAGCATATCTTTGAGTGTTTGGATGGTTCTTTTACTTTGTCTATCGATTTCGGGATGATAAGATGTACTAATGTCTAATTGAGTACCTAAAGCATTCTGCAATGATTGCCAGAATCTGGACGTGAAATGGCTGTCACGATCCGAGATGATAGAATTGGCACACCATGCCGGGAGACTATTTCTTTGATGTACAACCTGGTAAGGGTTTCCATACTATCTGTCTCTCGGGTAGGGATGAAGTGTGCGGATTTGGTAAGGCGATCGACAATGACCTAGATTGTGTCATGTCCGTTTGAGGTTTTGGGCAGTTTTGTAACGAAATCCATTGTTATTCTCTCCCACTTCCATATAGGAATCTCTGGTTGTACTAGTAAGCCAGATGGCTTCTAACATTTTGCCTTAACTCTAGAACATGTTAAACATTTTCCAACATATTCAGCGATGATTGCCTTTATGTTAGGCCACTGATAGAGTTTCTTAAAATCCTGATACATCTTGTTAGAACCCGGGTGAATGGAATATTTTGATTTATGGGACTCATGCATAATCAAGTCTCTTAGATTACTAAAGAGTGGTTACCAACTTTGATTTTTGATACAACAAGTTCAATCAGGACGCACTTCAAATGCTTTGTCCATTCCTCGTAGGTTCTCAGCTTGGATGTTTTCTTCCTTGATTGCTTCAGTTTGAGCTTCGAAAATTTAAGATGGTAATTTTGGATGAATGGTCAAGACTAAAGATCTGACTCAGAGTGGTTTGATTCGGCTTAAGGCATCTGCCACAATATTTTCCTTTCTAGGGTGATAACGAATCTCACGATCGTAGTCTGCGAGCAATTCTAACCAACGACGTTGTCTCATGTTTAACTCTTTCTGTTTAAGAATATGCTGAAGACTTTTATGATTAGTGAACACAGTACATTTTGTGCCGTACAAATAGTGTCTCTAAATTTTAAGAGTGAACACTACCGCTCCTAATTCAAGATCATGAGTGGTATAGTTTTCTTCATGAGGTTTGAGTTGTCGGGATGCATATGCAATAACCTTATCTCTTTGCATTAACACTGCTCCCAGACCTTGATCAGATGCATCACAGTAAACAACAAAATCATCATTTCCTTCTGGTAATACTAAGATTAGAGTTTCATAAAGTTTTTGTTTTAGTAATTGGAAAGCCGATTCCTGGTCTTTTCCCCAGATATACTTTTTGTCTTTCTGGGTTAATTCAGTCAAAGACTTTGCAATTTTTGAGAAATCTTTGATAAATCTCCGATAATAGCCGACAAGTCCTAAGAATTGACATATTTCTGTGGGTGTAGTAGGAGGTGTCTAATTCTTAACTGCTTCAATCTTGGCGGGGTCAACATGAAGTCCTTGACTATCAATTAAGTGTCCAAGAAATTGCACGATATGAATCCAGAAATCACACTTGGAGAACTTGGCATACAACTTCTCTTTCTTGAGTAATTCTATGATTATTCTCAGATGATTTGCGTGCTCTTCTTTATTACGAGAGTAGAAGAGAATATCATCGATAAATACTATTACAAATTTATCCAAGTATGGTTTACACACACGGTTCATGAGATCCATGAATACAGCATGTGCGTTAGTTAAACCAAATGGCATCACTTGAAATTCATAGTGTCAGTATCTTGTTCTGAAAGCAGTCTTGGGAATATCTTTATTCCTTACTCTCAGTTGATGATAACCTGATCTTAAGTCAATTTTCGAATAGACACTCGAACCTTAAAGTTGGTCAAATAAGTCATCGATCCTGGGTAATGGGTAACAATTCTTTATAGTAAGTTTATTCAACTCTCGGTAATCGATACACATTCTGAAGGATCCATCTTTCTTTTTGACAAATAAAACAGGAGCTCCCCAAGGTGAAGTACTTGGTCGAATAAAACCTCGGTCTGCCAACTCTTAAAGTTGGTTAGATAGTTCCCGCATTTCTGAAGGAGCTAATCTATAAGGTGCTTGGGCTATAGGTATCGCTCTTGGAATTAAGTCGATTTGAAATTCTACTTGACGAACTGGGGGTAGGCCAGGTAGATCTTCAGGAAAAACTTCTTAAAATTCTCTAACTACTGGTATGTCTTCCAGTCATTTATCATCTGACTTATTTTCTATTGCTTGGGCTATGAAAACTTAACATCCCTTGGATATATACCTTTTGGTTTTTATAAAGGATATGAGGCTTAGTTGAGTTTTACTTCGATCACCTCGGATGATTAAAGTTTCACCTTCGATTGGGATGTGGACGACTTTCTCGTCACAGATAATTCTAGCATGATACTTGGATAACCAATCCATACCTATGACAACGTCGAATCTACCGAGTTTAATCGGCATGAGATCATTTTTGAAAGGTTGATTTAACAAAGTCAGAGTTGCACCCTAAATAACGGTGTTTGTGCTTACTAGGTTTTTGTCAGCCATTTTGATATCGTAAAAGGTATCTATTGTAATAGGTGGGATATTTAGCATAGAGGCAAGAGATATAGATACGAAGCTTTTATCTGCTCCGGAATCAAATAATACTCTAGCTGGATGTTGGTTTAGAAGAAACATACCCATAACTACGTTCGGGTCTCGGTGAGCGTTCCTATCCTTTAACATGTAGGCTCTCCCCTGGGCGTTGTTGTTGATGGTCTTTTGGCATTGATTTGTATAATGCCCTTTCTCTCCATATGCATGACAAACTACCAATCATGGTTGATGATTGCTTCTAGTGGCTGGTCCGTTGTTTTTGCAGTTACTGGTCAGATGACCCACCTTGCAAGTATTACACTTGGCAGTGCAAGGTCCTATGTGGTGCAGAGTGCATTTCTTACACAAGGGACGGTTTCCAGTATACCCACTGTTCTCAGCTAGAGTGGCAGCATAAGCTCTGAAGGTTTTTTGTCTTCTGTTCTGTTGTGATTGGTAATTATTGTAGCGGTTGTTGGTGTTGGTGTTACGGTAGTTGTTGTTATTATCGTTGTGGTAGTTGTTATTGTTGCGGTAGTTGTTGTTATTGTAGAAAGTTCTTTTGTCGTCAAACTTTCGTTTATGATCACTTGATACTTGCACCAGAGTGTGTTTGTTACCTGATCCATTTGCCTTTAGGCTATGTTAAGGGCTTCCTTTAGATTTTGAGGCCTAGACGGCATAGTAACATTTCCATTCAATTACTTCAAGGTATATCCCCCGATGAAAATTCCATCATTTTCTTAGCAATCTGGCCACCTAGTGTGGACATGAGGTTGCCATTCTTGGAATCTTTCTCACAAATGTTTTGGATACATTCCCTTCACAGTCAGATGGTTATAAATCCGTCTTCCATTTTCTGGACCTCTGTTGGGGGACAATACTTCTTTTTCAAAAGCTTCGTGGAATTCAACCCAGGTATATCTCTTGATAGCTTCTTCTATCACCAATTGGTTGGGCAAAAGCAATTCCACCATGATAGATGATTCTTCAATTTATGGTCCAGTGGGAAACTCTTACCTTACAGTCTTTCGGTTTTAGTTGCTACGGGAAAACAATGATTCAGTTCTTTCTAAACCAGCGGATGAATCCAACTGACGCACTTCCACGTACCTTTGATGTTGATAGGTTGGAATGCTCTTGTAATCTTTTGTAGTTACTTCTTGGTCTTGCTTCAGGTGAGTCTGATGGTATAGGATGGTTGTTTTTCTGTTTTGGCAATGTTGGCGGATGTGAGGCTATGCTGTGGTTTTATGTGATTTTTAGTATGTATGGGGGGTCTGAATGGATGTTGGGTTGGTGAGGTGTGGGGGTAGGAAGGGTTTGGGACGGGCTGGTGGTGATTTTATGGTTGTATTTATAATGGTAGTTGTAGGTGTGATCTTGGATGTTTTATCGGTGTTTATGGGGGGTTTTTGTTTCTGGGGATATTGTGGGTGTGAGTTGATTGTGTGTTAGACTGTGCTTTTGTTCGGTCGAGTGGTTGGGTGGGTGTTGGATGGGGTGGTGGATGTTGGTGGTTTGGCTAGTTTGTTATGTGGTGGTGGGGGGGGGTGGTTTGTGTTGTGTGTGGGGGGGGGGTGTTCGGTTGTGTTGTTCTTGTTTTTGGTTTGTTGTGGAGTTGGGTGGGTGCGGTTTGTGTAACTGTTTGTTGGTTTTTTGGGGGTGGATGTGGTTGGGTGTGTGGGGGTGTTGGTGGTGGTCGGTGTGGGTGGTTTTGTGTTGGGGGGTTTGTGGGGTTTGTGGTGGGTTTGGGTTTTTTGTTGTGTGGTTGTTGGGTTTTTTTTGTGTGTGTGTTGGTTCTTGGGTGCGTGGGGGTTGTGTGATTTTGTTGTTGGGTGTGGGTGGTTTTTGCGATGTAGGGAGTTTTTGGGTTGGTATTGGTTTTTTTTTTGTGTTGTGGTGTTGTTGTGTTGGTGGGGGGGTTGGGGGTATTTGTGTTGGGGGGTTTTGTGGGTGTGGTGTGGGAGGGGTGGGGGGTGGTGGGGGGGTGGGGGGGTTTTGTGGAGTTGGTTAGTGTTTGTTTGGGGTTGGTTTGGGCTGGGTGATTTAGTGTCGGGGGTGTTTTTGTGTGTGGGGTGTGTTTGGGTTGGGGTGGTTGTTTTGGTTTTGTTGGGTTGCTTATGGGGGTGGGGTGGGGTGTGTATGGTGGGTCTTGGTTTGGTGGTTGGTGTGCTGTTGTTTGGTATTGGTTGTTCGGGGGGCATTGTGTGTGTTGTGTTTGTGTTGTGGGTTTGGGTGTGTGTGTGTGGGTGGTGTTTGTTGTGTGGGTGGGGTTGATATGGGTGATTGTGTGGGTTCTTGGGTTTGGGGTCTTGTGGGGTGGGTGTGGTGGGGCTAGTTGGGGGTTGGGGGGTTTGGGTGTTGTTTTGTTGGGTTGTGTGGTGGTGTGGTTTGGTGGGGTGGGTTGGATATGTGTTTTGGTGGTCTTTGGGGGGGTCGGTGGTTTTGTAGGTGTTGTGTTGGGGGGGGTTGTTGTTTTGGTGGAGTTGGGGTGTTGGGGGTGGGTGTCGTGGGGGTTGGGGGGGTTGTTGGGTGTGGTTGTTGGGTGGTGTGGTTGGTGTGAGGTTTTGAGGTTGGTTTGGTTGTTTTTGGGTGTTTTGTCGGTGTGTTGCTGTAGTGTGTGGGTGGTTGGGTGGGGTAGATGTTGGGTTGGTGGGTTTTGGGGTGGTGTGGGTGTTGGGCGGTTGTTTTGTGTGGTTTGGTTGTTGTGTTTGTTTTTTTGGTGGTTGTTTTTGTGTTGTGTGTTGGGTGTTGTTGGCTGGTGTGGGGTGTGTTTTTTTTTTTGGGGGTTTTCGTTGGGGGGGAGGGTGTGTGTGTAGTTGGTTGCTGGGGGTGGGGCAGTTGGGGGTTGTGTTGTTGGTGGTGTGGTTGGTTTGTTTTTTGGGTGTTCTGGTTTGGTGGTGTTTGTTGGTTTTTTTGGTTGTGGGGTGGGTAGTTAGGGTAGTGTTTGGTTTTGCGGATTTGTGTGTTTGGTTTTTGTGGGTGGTGAAGGTGTTGTGGTTGTATGTGGGGGTTGTTTTGTGTGGGGGGGGGGTGTTTGTGGGGGTGGTGGTTGTGTTGTTTGTGTGTGTTGTGGCGTTGTGGTGTGTGGGTAGGTTGGGTTAAGTTGGTGTGCGTGTGTGTTGTGGGCGTTGTTCTGAGTGCGTTGGGTGACGGGTTGGTGGTGTTGGGTTGGGTTGGTTGGGGGTTGTGGGTTTGGGGAGGGGTGGGCGGGTGAGTGGGGGGGGTGGTGGGGGGTTTTGTGATGTTTGGTTGGTTTCTTTGTTGTGGGTGTTGGCGTGGTTTTGTTTGGCGTGGGTGTGGCTGTTTTGTTGTTGGTTGGTGTGGTGGGTTTGGGTTGGTTTGGGGTGGTGGGGTGGGTGATGTGGTGTTTGGTGGGTATTTTGGGGTGTTTGGTGTTGGGTGTATTGTTTGTGTGTTGGTTTTGTGTGGGTGTTGAGTGTTTTGGTGTTGTGGGTTCGGTGTTGTTGTTGTGGTGTGGTGATGTGTTGGTGGGGGTGTGGTTTGTTGATTGGATTTTTGGGGTGTTTTTGGGGGTGTTGTTGGGTGGGGTTGTTGAGTTTTGGCTGGGTTGCGTGGTTGTTGGGTTGGTTGGGGGTGTCTGTGTTTTGGATGTGGTGTTGTGGTTGTGTGTGGTCGGTGGGGGTTGTTTCTGAGGGTTTGGTTTGCTGTGGGTTGGTTGGTGGGTGGTGTGTTGGGTGGGAGGTTGTTTTTTGTTGTTGGATGTGGTTGGTGGATATTTATGTGGGGGGTGGATGGTGGTTCTGCGTGGTGGTTGTTGTTGTTGCTTGTGTATTTGTGTGTGGAGCGGTGGCTTGTTTGTTTGTTTATGTGGGTGGGTGGGGGGTGGGGTCTTCTTTGATTGGTTGTTGGTGGTTTTGTGGATGGGGTGGTTGGTTTGTTGGGGGGGTTGGTGGGTGGAAACTAGGGGGTGTGGTGTGGGGGGGGGGGGGGGGATTGTGGGGTAGGGGGGGTGAGGCGGGGGGGGGGCGTTAGGGTGGGGGGTGGTGGTGGGGTGGGGTGTTGGTGGAGGGGGGGGGGTTTGTGTGTGTGTGTTGTTGTTTGTGGTGTGGGGTGTTGTGGTGGGTGGTGGGGGGGGGGGGGTTTTTTGTTGGTGTGTTGGTGGGGGTGGCTTGTGTTTGTGTTGTGGTTTGGTCTGTTTTGTTTGGTTGTGTGGTTGTGTTTGGGTGGGTTGGTGTTGGGGGGGGGTTGTTGGAGTTTGTGGTATTGTTGTTTGTGGGGGTTGTTGGGGCTTGTGGGGGTGTTGGGTTTTTGGGTGGTTGGGGGCGATGTGGTGGTGGTTTGGGGGGATTTGTGGTTTTGGTTTGTTGGGGAGTTTGTGGTGTGTTTGTGGGTTGTGGTTGGGGTGTTGAGGTTTTGGGGAGGGGGGGGGTTGTGTTGCGGGGCCGATGGGGGTTTCGTGTGTTTTGTTGTGTGGGTTTGTCTCTGGTGCTGTAGCTCGTTGTGTGTTGTTGTTGTGGTTTGTTCGGGTGGGGGTTGTGGTGTTGTGGTTGAGCTTGGGGGGGGTGAGTGTGGAGTGATGGTGCTTTTGATGGGGGGTTGGGTTTGGTTGTGTGGGAGTTGTGGAGTGGTTGTTGGTTTGTTTGGGGGGGTTGTTTTGTGTGTGTTTTTTTGGGGTTTGTGGTGTGGTTGGTGGATTTTGTTTGTTGCTGTGTGAGGTGGGAGGGGGTTGTTGTTTGGTGTGTGTGTTTGTTGGTGGTGTGTGGTTTTGGGTGTGGGGGGTGTGTGTGTGGGAGTGATGTGGGTTTTTGTATGGGTGTGTGTTGGGTTGGTTTGGTGGTTGGATGGGAAAGGGTTGTGGTTGTGTGTGGGGTGGTGGGTTGATAGGTCTGGGCTGGGCATTATTGTTAATGGTCTTTTGACACTGATTTGCATAATGCCCGTTTTCTCCACAGGCATGACAAATTACCGATACTGGTTGCTGATTGCTTCCAGTGGCTGGTCCTTTGTTTCTGTAGTTCCTGGTCAGATGACCCACCTTGTTGCAAGTATTACACTTAGCAGTGTAAGGTCCTATGTGGTGTAGAGTGCATTTCTTACACAAGGGACGGTTTCCAGTATACCTATTGTTCTCAGCTGAAGTGGCAGCATAAGCCCTGAAGGTTTCCTGTCTTTTGTTCTGTTGTGGTTGGTAATTATTATAGCGGTTGTTGGTGTTGGTGTTACGGTAGTTGTTGTTATTATCGTTGCGGTAGTTGTTATTGTTGCGGTAGTTGTTGTTATTGTTGAAAGTTCTTTTGTCGTCCAACTTTCGTTTGTGATCACTTGATACTTGCACCAGAGTGTGTTTGTTACCTGATCCATTTGCCTTTAGGCTATGTTAATGGCTTCCTCTAGATTTTGAGGCCTAGAGGCAGTAACATTTCCTTCAATACTTCAAGGTAATCCCCCGATGAAAACTTCTATCATTTTCTTAGAATCTGGCACCATAGTGTGACATAAGGTTGCCAATTCTTGGAATCTTCTCACAAATGTTTTGAGATCATTCCCCTTCACAGTCAGATGGTAAAATCCGTCTTCCATTTTCTGGACCTCAGTTCGGGGACAATACTTCTTTATCAAAAGCTTCGTGAATTCAACCCAGGTAATCTTGTAAGCTTCTTCTATCCCAATAGGTTGGGCAAAAGAATTCCACCAAGATAGAGATTCTTCAATTAAGGTACCAGTGGGAAACTTTACCTTACAGTCTTCGGTTTAGTTGCTACGGGAAAACACTGATTCAGTTCTTTCAAACCAGCGGATGAAACCAACAGCGCCTTCCGTACCTTTGAAGTTGATAGGTTGGCAGCTCATGAACTCTTTGTAGCTACATTGTCTTGCTACAGGAGCTTCTCTTGGTCTAGGGGTATTATCAGTATTTGCCATGTTGGCGGCTTATGCTTCCAAAGCTGTGGAAACACTATCAACAACTAATTTCTTGATGGCAGCCTGAGTTATGGTTGGTGCTTCAGATGTTGACGTCCTTTTGGGAGGCATTCTATCAACATAATACAACACATAATAAGAATGATATCACAAGTCTTAAAATGATTAAAGTTTAAAAATAAACATTGTCACAATAGTGATATCGAAATCATAGATAACTCATATCAAATAAGTATCTATGATTTATTTAGAAGTCATGGTATGATTCATAATGATGAAGACGAAGAAGATGATATAAGAGAAATTATTTTAGGATGAATAAATCGGTATTATGAAACAACAAGGTATAACGGGATTGCCATTGTATTATATCATGAACAACTTGCCTTTCTACTGTACATAGTCAAAATTTGACAAGTGTTGTTATTTATACCACACATCATATGGCTAGGTTAAAAGCTATAACTAGTATTTAATCTAGTAGTCCGATGATTCCTTCTGGCTTTTCTTGACTTCATAGATTGCATTCAGAAGACTTTCCTTATCTGCTTGGTGACGGACTTGGATTTCTTCGATGATTTGTTCTAGATTAGCAATCCTGAAGCGAGCCAGAGCAATCTTGTTGTTATTTTCCATTTGCTTTCTTTGAAGTTTAGTAATTCGAGCATGAGCCTTTTGGAGTTCAGTTTCCAGATTGTCGAAATCTTGTTGTATAATCACCCGGCTATTTCCGAGACCTTCTATTTTTCTATGTGTTCAATGCGATCGAGAGAGAGTTCATCCAAGTGATTCAGAATTTCCTCAATTTTCTCCTTGTGACATTCCAAACTTGTCTTATGAGAGCTTTCTCCCCTCTCAAATTCTTGAGGTAGGGTAGAAATCGAGGAGAATGATTGGTTATGGCCTTGTTTCTTAGGTGACAATAATTCCTCAGGAAGAAACAATTCTTGAGGATTAAACATTAAAGATGAAGGCACAATAGTTGGTGGTGGAATAGGTAATTCTTTAGCATAATATGCATGCATGACCTTCATGAAGGGGTCATCATGAAAAAGTAAAAGAGTTGGTGAAGCTATTGGAACTACACCATATGAGTTATTCGAAGAGCTAGAATAAGTATTTCCCGGTGAAGCTGGGACATAGTCTGGGGAAGCCGAGATATAGTCCGAAAAGTTAGAGGAAAAAGCATCCTCGATCTCGGAAGTAAGATGATTTAGAGAAGACATCACTTTGTTAACAACCCAGTGGTAAATAACATAAGTTATTTATATAATAGTATTATAGTTATGTGTCTTTACATACTATTTCGAAAATGTAGTAGCACTGAGGACTTTGATGAGAAAAGTAGTTATAGTTAAGGTTTTAACCTTGTTCTCTATAACCTTGGCTCTTGATACCAATCTATAACACCCCTATTTTTGACATATAACAACCGAAGCTAATCTGGGGTACTATTTCATATTACAACAGTCATAATCATAGTGTCACACCTCCAAAATATCATAGTATAATGGCAACCGAGGGCGTGTGACTTCATGATTATCATATCTCTAAGTAATACAGAACGACCTCTATATGAGACGTTTAGAAAATAGATCACTTGCATTAGGAAATAATAAATTGTTTAAACATTGTGCGGAAGCATAAATCTGGTCACAGACATGACAACATCGTTTTTAGATAGTACAAATGATCTTTAGATAGACTGGAAATGACTGTAATGCATGAGACTTCACATAGCATCTTCACTCTTACAACCTGAGGAAAACATTGCTAAAGCGTCAACATAAAGTTGGTGAGTTCATAGGTTTTGTTTAAGCAGAAATGTTTAGTGTTTATGAACCACAAGGTTTTATCCACATGTGACAATATAACATATACAAAGTCACATAAATTGCATTACTATTGTCTAAGCTCATGACACCGAAGCGTTAACATATACCAACAATGAATGAATGCCCATGCAGGTGTCTAACCCGGGACACCCGTAATCTGATTCAAATGAAACTGTATTCGCTTGACTAATGTCAGTCCAAGACGAACAGGGACGTCAATCCCGATAGATCTATCCATAACATTCGCGCTTACAAGTAATTAACGGTTCACGATAGTGGGCAAGTAGCAACTTGGGTTAAATCGGGACTTAGACCAATCAGTAATGAGTAATTGTACTTGTGTTCATACGTTTGAAATAAGCAATGTTCTCACCCCAAAAGATGATTTAAAACAGTAGAGTAGGGGCTATGAAAACTCACCTCGATATCAAAATACTGCAATAAACTGTAGGCACGGAAAATTGATACGACACTCTATCCGACACCTAAATAATGAAATCATGTCTACTTTAACATGTATGCAAAACAAGTGAGTTACAATGCATTATCCATCCTTAGTAAGTGCTTTGAGTTTATGAAAATCTTTATTCATAATACTTGTAAAAACCAAAGTTCTCATGATACGTCTTTCCTCGTTAGGTCAAGTTCTCTACTACATGTTCATATCCGTATGTCATGTTACTTACCCATAAAATATTAGAGGTTGTATGGTATAAGATCATGATTGAGTCCATGGTCGGATAAGTCTCTAAGTAGGTCAAACAGTCTACTTATGTCCGAATGTCCAAAAAGAGGTTTTTACGTCTATTGGGTCTACATAAAGGTATAAATTTCCAAGTTATCATGTTTCAAGTAGTTTAATAGGTAAGGATTAGTATGAAATGATATAAGTCTTGATTAGGTCTCATTTTACCAAAAATAAGTTAGAGTTTTTAAGAAAATACTAGCAGAATTTATTATGACTTTATTCTAAACGGGTCAACTTTAAGTGTTCGCCACGACTTCGTTATTCGTCCTTTTTACTTGGTTCTTTTGCTGCCTTCTTTTCATATTATAATCCATCTAAAACAGTAGGGTTTCCATTTTAATATCACTTCTAGGTGCCTTGTTAAATTAGCAAAAGTTGGTGCATAATTATGATCCTTTATATTACACATAAAATCATAGATCTTCTCGGGTCGATATCTTGGTCGTTTCTTATCCGTTTTAAGTGATTCCAAAGGCCAATGAAAGCTTATTATGTCTACTTTATAATGGTCAAGGGTTATGTTCTTACTTGTTAACCATTTATGTTCGAAATCAAATTTAATATGGGTATGTGTTTAAATACACATACCTTTTACCTAATAAAATGACCCTAAACGACCAAAAACACACATAAAATGCCATAAATATGCTTGTTTTTATGTTTGTACTGTGTAGGTACCGGATATTCACTAAAGGACAAAATCGAAGCCAAACCGGACAAAATCGAGAGCGGAATTGGATAGAGCGCAAAAAACCGAGGCCAAAGGTACAAAAGGATTGAAAACGGAGCTAAAACGGATATTCCCGGATCGACTCAACAACGTTTGTGCATTTAATGAAGTCAAGACGAAGTCAAAGTCAAACCCGGGATACGGCATTGGAAAAAGCATGGAAAAACAAACCCAAAACCCTATCATGATAAAATAGACCGACCCGTACCCATCTTAGTAGGCCGGGTCAGTCCAATATTTTTATTTAGTAAAGTAAAAAAACCCATTTCCTTTTCATTTAAAACCTGGCCCAACACTGCTTAACAACGTTAAGCCCAAACTCTCATCCTGTCAAGGCTGTTAGTTATCACAAGGACCACACGTGCAAACAGTCCATACACCTTGGAGGACTAATGCTAGCAAGTCCTCAAACTGATATGATCCAAAAAGGACTTGTGGTGCAATATAACAACACAAACAAAGGGGCCAATGTTGTCTAATCCCCAAACATCTCACCCTGCACCCCCAAATTAAACTAACACTAAACTTTCCCGCCCATTTTCCTGTACATCTCTCCCATTTCACGTGCCCTGTAGCAAACAGCCAAAACTTTCACCCCAGCCAAAAACATCACTATCCCATCCATCCCCACCCCATGACACCTTGGCAATCCTCTACAACCTAATTGGCTAATGAAAAAAGACAACAAGATTAAGGGTTATGATCATTTTGATTGGGGACCAAGCAATATCAATGGCCAAGATTGATTTATGGCTTCTACTCACACAACAAGCACAAGAAACACAAAGACAAAGGACCTGGACAACTTATATAAAGAGAAAGAAGACAAAAGAAAAAAAAAGTCATCTAGGAATACTTTTAGTTTAATTTTATTTTTCATGTTTTTATTGTCTTTAAAATTCTGTCATTTTAACTTTTGAATCTTGTAATCTTTTATTGTTTTAATGAAATTTTAAGTTTATGCAACATTTGTCTTTTGAATTGTCTTAAAAATTGTTCATGTGTTCTAGCCTATTTGGGCTTTCAAATCTTGATAAAACTTGTTGGTTTATGTTTATGAGACTTAGTTTTTATCTGGTTATACCAAGTCTGTGTCTAAATTTCTTCGTTATAGTTAAAACTAAGTTAAAGGGGTGTTTGGGACAAAGTTTCAAAACGGGTCAAAATGGTATAAAACCATCTTGAACAACTAAGCCAACTTTAATTCTATCTATTATGTTAATTTAACTTGTTTTGATATGATTTTAAAGCTTAAAATCAGGTTTTAAGAGTTTGTCTAAAATTCCTTAGAGTCTGTTGGTTTGAAAACTCTTTTTACTCCTTTCAACTTCTGATATGTGTGAAAACACATATCATTTGTATACCAAAAATAGCCCTTAAAAGATGAAATTGTGCATAAAATGCTTGTATATTGCTTGTTTTGTCATTGTGATTGTGTAGGTCTGATATTACTAATTACACATGGAAAACGGTATACAAAACCGGACAAACACGGACATGAAGAAGGAAGAGTGCTACTAGAGCCGGGGATGTAGATTGCTAAAAGGTAATAATTGGTCTACTCAAAGTCAAACTTGGTCAATTGGTCAACCACAAGAAAACAAAATCCCAAAATTTACCAAAACAGTCCCTTAAGTATAACCATTTTACATAAAAAACCCCTAAGCCCTAACAACCGTTATCTCTTTAAATATAAAGAGATAACGGTCGTTATCTTTCTATAATAACCTAAACAAACACCTACGGCCCAATATCATTTTAATAAAACCCAACCCAGGTTCGTACGACCCCAAAACCCCACGAGGTCATAAACACCTCCAAACTACGTTTATACAGTTAAAAATGGACGCGTAATACCCTTTTACTGTTCGCGGCATTCTCGACGAGTTACCCATTCAAAAAACAAAGGGTATATTAATTCTGGGACTGAAGCGGATAGGAAGATTTCAAATACTATGTGCCATATCAGCTAAGGAAAAACGTCATTAAAGCCTCCCATTGGTTGTATCACATCAAGGAATGCCACGGGTGTATCCAAAGAAATCACACCAATGATCAAGATTTGCACTAAATTTAGTGCAAATAGTACTAGCACAAGTACCCTACAACAATGTGTCACACGGGATTGCATCGTTGGCAGGCGTGTGCTCATCATATCAATCTAACGGACCATAAATGAGATCAAAGGATTAAGTGCTAAGATCATGGATAAGAGGAGGGGTAGACTTCCTAGAAAGTTCACTCCATGGACTATAAATAGTGAAGCATGCCTAACAACAAACAACATCTCCTTTTTCCCGTTTTTTAAGTAGTTAGTAGTTTAAGTAAAATTTTCATTTTCATGTAACTTGCTCTTTTAATTTTCATTTTCAAAGTTTTGTATTTAGTTTTAAATCAATAAAATCATAGTTTACTTGTTTACAATCTGTTTTTACCTATAAGGTTTTATATATCTCAAATGCTTTTGTTCAACTGTTTCACAAGCTACTCTTATAAGCTCTTCATAAGCTCTCTAAGTCTCTAAGCTTAGATTGAGCTCAAGTTAATCATTAATCTACTTAAACAATCAAAATCAGCTTAATAATATGTTAAAAGGATTTTGGTTCACTTTTGGATGAATATGCTTATCTGGAAGAGCTTATTGGACTTTACTAGCTTATCCTTGTGATAAGCTAGAGCTTATTGATAGCTCTTTGAGCAAATTAAACCTTTGTTTAGCTAAGGCATTTGTAAGTTCTCATTTATCTTTTCTGTCCTTAATTTCATAGTTTAAATCTGCTTAATTTGCTTATTTACTTGCTTATTTGTGCTTATAATTGCTTATTATGTCTTATTAGTTAAGTTTGATTATCTGTTTTTAGCTTCAATAGTCTAGATCATAGTTTTCTTCATATTGTCTCATAAAACAATAAAAATCCAAAAATATTAGCATAACTAGTAGCTTAATGATTCTGGCTTATTTGATTGTTGGTATAAGCTCATAAGGTCTGTTAATAGTTGTTTGTTATCTGGTAATCAAGTTTTATTCATTAGATTTAAACTTCATAAGCTTAAATGAATTTGAAAGAGTTTAAAGGGGTGTTTCGCACAGCAGTACTAACTGAGAGTTAGTACTGCTTGTGACTCTTTTATTTTTTAAAACTAAATTTGTAGATCATTTGTAGGTTTGTTAGTTTGGATCCTAGGTAGTTTGTTAGGTTTGATCAAGTTTTCATAAGATTTTTTAGTAAATCTTTGAATCTGTGAAGCATTTAGTCAATCTTAGTAAGTATTTTTAGCTTAATTAGTTTCTAGTTATTATTTTTGCTATATTTTCTCTTAGCATAGTATTTTTAAAGTGTAGAAGTTAGTTCATTAGGTCCGCATTCATAGTTTTAAAGGTTTGGTCCATTTATATGCAAACTGCACCAACAGTTTTAAAAAGACAAGTAGCTGTTTTCAATTTAATAATTCAGAGGGTACAAGTAGCTTATAGGATTTGATTTTTGGTTTACAAGTAGATCTAGGGTAGTGAGATTAATTCTAATTTCAATTAGTTTTCAAAAATAGTTCATTAGCATATCTGTTCTTTAACCTTAAAATGCTTTGTTCATTTTCAAAACCTAAAATAAATATGTGTTCTTAGTGTATAAGTTGTTTCAACAAGACTTTCTCTTTTAGCTCCTGAATTCAAAAATGGTTTTAAAAGTTGTTTAAAAGTAGTTTTATTTATCGGTGTTACTTTTTAGTATAAGCCAACAAAGTCACATAAGGATCCTTTAGCTTATTTAAACGTAAGCTCAAAAGGTGCCGCCTTTAAGGGGCTGTTTGGTTAACCAGTTTACAACCATTAGTGCTTATTCCTTTATTTTTGATAATCTGCTTTTGTTATGACTATTTTAGGTTTAGTCTTAGATTATTAGGTTTGTATAGTCCAATTTAGCTTATTTGGTTATTTATTTGCTTATTTGAGCTTATTTGCTTCTTAGTGTAAAATTTTAAGTGTTTTTAAGTTTTTTAGCTTTTCTGTCATTCTAGCTTATCAATTGTGCTTATTTTATTTTTATGTGCTTATTAGATATGCTTTTAATCTGGTTTTACTTATTTTTTAAAACTTTTCCCTGAGCTTATGTGCTTCATTAAAAAGCCCAAACAGTTTGCATTTTATAGGTTTATTAGGATTTGCTTATTCTGTCTTTAACTGCTTATTTGTGGGCTTATTTTAGGTTTATAAAAAAGGTTGTTTTACAAAAGTTGTTTATTTTTAAGAGTTTTAAAAAGTTTTAAGAAGTTATAAAAAATGGAAAAAATTAAAACACTTGGGAAAGTGGGAAGCCCCGGGTGAGCAAGGCTCGAACCCGGGACCTCTACCACCCTCACCAAGTGTTTTATCCCCCACACACACAACCATCATGCTACAATAGCTCATAAGTTATTACTTTGCATTATCTATCTTTTATATACGTTTTAGGCATATTAGTATAATAAGCTGTTTTAGCTTATTTCGCAGCTTATTCGATAAGCTGTGTTCCCGAGATTATTTAGATTCCTTTTAGTTCAAGCTACTTTCTATAATTTTTTCAGAATTTTTTTTTTTATTTTAATTTTGTTTAGTATTATGTTTAAACATTTTTTTTTTATTAAAAACTCTTATAAATTCATAAATAAAAGAGAAAATTAATCAAAAACATATAATTCTTTTATAGAATATATTTTCTTTTATCATATAGATTTCTAGGTTTAAAATTAGTTTTGCTTCTGTAGGGTTAAAATTGCAAAATTTCAATTTTTAAAGAACGGGATTCATTTCCGTTCACGTTATTAGTATTTTTAAGCTCAATTCAACTCCGTTTTTATTCTAGTTTTCTTTAATCTTACTTTTTAGTCAATTAGAGTCTATTAAAAGTGAAAAATTCATTTTAGTTTTATTTGGAAAATTTAGGGTTCTTTAATCAACAGTTTTGGGTTACTCGTTTGCGCTTTTTAGTTAAAGTTTAATTTCCCGTTATTAAAAGTAGGATTAATTGTCCTTTAATTTGCTCACTTTTAGGATTTTAGAAAACAAATCATCTTTGAACCAATTCAAATCATTGTCCAAACAACAAACGTGGTCTCAATTTTATAAATCTTCGAGGTAAATTACGTCCCGGTATTTGATTTACCAGTAAATCTACGTATTTTTTTATTATATTTGTTGCAGAATTTATCCTTACCACTTTTGTCCTCAAGGGTAGTTTGGTAATTTTCTATACTTATATTATTATACGTGTATAAAACTTTACGCATCAAGTTTTTGGCGCCGCTGCCGGAGATTTGTGATTAAGATTCTTTCGTTTGAAGTTTGTTGATCATGATTTGGAGAACCTTTCGTCTTCGAAAGTTACGCTTTTAAGAAAATCAAAAATACCAAAAAATCAAAAATATAAAAAGTAAAAAATATTTTTTTTTCTTTTTAGTATAAGTAGAAGTTTAAAAACAAAAAGACAAAAATATTTGCTCTTCCAGATTTTTTTGACTTTTCTCGTTAATTTGTGAATATAAAAAGTTTATACCAAGTTGGTAAAAGAACACCAACAAATAATACCTTCAATTGAGGTATTATCCATCAATAAGTTCCCGAACCAAAGATTAAAATTTTTTACCGATTGTGTCCCTTACGAAAAAGGCGCACCTCTTTTGTAAAATTTATTTTACTTAAGAGAGTTACCCTAAGTTTGTTGATTATTCGGTAAACAAAAATATTTCTTTTTCTCGTTTCTTTTCTCATTTCATTTGTTTATTTAGTGCATGCGCACTAGAAATTCCAATTTTCCAAATAATTCAAACGTAACCATTCCGAGACATCGAAATAAAGGACGTGCTCCAAACATAGTCGAACCCGAGCTTCGTACTATCGTTGCACCAATGGCGGAATGTACAATGGAAGAACTGCTCCGAGCACCCACGGAAGGGTACGGAGAAGCTATTGTTTTACCATAAATTAATGCGGATCATTTTGAGATTAAAACAAATTTGTTACAATTGGTTCAAGCAAACCCGTTTCACGGTTTAGAGAACCAAAATCATCATGCTCATATCAATAGTTTCAAAAGGATTACCTCGACTCTACGATTTAGGAATGTGCCAAACGATGTGATTAAGCTAATGATGTTTCCATATTCACTCGGGGGCCTGTTAAAACTTAGTACGAGAAAGAACCACCAAATTCGATCTTGAATTGGGAGGATCTCGTTACCAAATTTGTGAATCAATTTTTCCCTCCTTCGAAGACCACTCACTTAAAGAATAAAATCTCTTGATTTACCCAAAAATTCGATGAGTCTTTTAGGTGTGAGCGTTGGCTAACTCGATTTAAGGAAATGCTTAGAGCTTGTCCCCACCACGGATTTACAGAGTTAACTCAAGTTGATACCTTTTATAACGGGTTAAACGACAATGATCAAGACTCCTTAAATGCCGCGGCGGGTGGAAATATTTTGAATAAGACGACTAGAGAAGCGTTAAACATAATTGAGAACAAATCAAAAGTGCGTTATTCACAAAACAAACCAAATGCTTCTGTAGGATGATACGATTCTAGGGAGACATGTAAGTCAAAATGGATGAGGAATGATAAGCCTTGCGGATCATACTTTCGACCTTCAGTCGCGATTGTTTCTAAGAATGTTGTCACTCTAGCTCGGTTAATAGCAGTTGAGGAAACTTGCCGTTAATTGTGGTGTGTGTCATTCTTAGAGTACTAATTTTCCGGTCTACCGATATACAATCAGGTTAGTATTTGTGCGACCACGGGTACTTCACAATAAGTTAATCCCTCACCAATAACATTGTTTGTAATCATTGGCTACCACCTGGTTTTGCTTCGGTGCTAAACAATCGGTCAAAATACGGTTTATTATGATTCAAGTTCAAGGGAATATTTTATCGGGGAATATAATTTTCTGGTAATCAATGGTTTCAAGCTCAAATTAATCCATGCTCCAATTTTTCATAAACTAAGGTTTCACAAAACAACTTTTCAAAGTGCCGTATTGAATTCACAGTTCTACAAGAGTTTTAAAATGATTTTTCGTGTACTAGGAGAATTTACGATCAAATGTTGAGTAACATGCAAAAATCATTCAACTCGGTTGAAAGGAGATCCTTTAATTTAATAATTCAAATCACGGATATAATCTCAAACAAGCCGTCATGTTTGAATCAACAAATACCTTTTCACAAAATTAATTTGCAAAACATGATTTGTAAGATTGTTTCACAAACCAAGCCTCAACTTCAGAGTAACTCTTCCGAGTAATTACCATTCCATAACACGATGGGGTGAGATAAAAGCGATCAACTACCTGAGTGGTGTTGCTTACGTGGGGACCGTCTATTCCTACTATTCACAATCTCCTACAAAAGGTTAATGGACAAGAAACCGAGGAGATAAGGATAAAGAGCAAACAGAATTTCAAGGTTACATATCGCTCACATATCCACAATTTCTGGTTATCCACATTTTATTCCGGATATATGATGTTCTGAAGACTTTGCTAAAAACCAATCCCATTTATAGAAGATGATGTTACTATAG
The DNA here is from genome assembly GCA_026074375.1 of Tanacetum coccineum. Taxonomy (NCBI): domain Eukaryota; kingdom Viridiplantae; phylum Streptophyta; class Magnoliopsida; order Asterales; family Asteraceae; genus Tanacetum; species Tanacetum coccineum. The sequence goes on along the minus strand of BQNB010006978.1, from coordinate 10,586 downwards.
AGTTTACTCTAAGCCAAATATTCCTGTTCCTTTACGTCGTGTTGATCAAAAGTCAGTGACAAAAGCTCATCGAATCATAATGGAGAAGATCTTCCCAAATCTTTCAAGATTTGTCACGTTTTGACATAAGTTTAGCGGATGCTTTACTTTTGATGCCCATGAAATTTGCTCCTACGATTAAGGTGTTTGCTCATGAAAAAGGTCAAAGTTGCTTGAGTTTGCTAAGATACCGTTGAACGAGAATTGCTCAGTATTTGGCCTCAAAAAGCTTCCAGATAATTGTTTGGTGTTCCTGGCACTGTGTCTTATTCCATGTAATTTCCCAGGAATGGATGTTTGTCACGCCTTGGCGTTCTTGGCGCAGAGCATTAAATCTTATGCTCTTTCTATTTGGAAAAGCATTCTTTACCTGATCTTACACAAACTCATAGATGGACTTTTGAGATTAGAAGGTCCGATCGGATTACTTATCCCTAATGGACTCGCCGAAGGACGTTTTTGTCAAAGTTGGTAGCGAAATTTCATTTTACCTACTGACTTTGTTGTTCGTCAATTTCGAAGGACGATCCTCGCAGTACCAGCTCATACTTGGGAGATCCTTTTTGAGGACCGGTCGTGCTTTTAATTGTTGTTTATGGTAAGAGAAATAACCTTCTGGTTGATATCGATAGCTCGTCATCTTTTAATTTAGATCAAACCACGAGATATTCCTCTACAAATGATAAGTCGGTAAACCGAATTGACATCATTGATGTAGTTTGTGAGGAGTATACTTCGGAATTGCTAGGATTTTCTAAGGTGGCAACCCCACCCCGACGTCTGAGCCGTTTTATTCGAATTAATTTTGGGATGGAAATTGAAGATTATCTTAAGGTTGATTCGATTTCACCGCGAGACTTGATCATGCGATTCGAGCCGGGGAAGAATATTTGTTTATCATAAAATTGTTTAAATTAATGACAACGTTTCAACGTCCTCCGATGGACCTTAAACAAAGTGAAGTGACCAAGGCAAAATCTTCAATTGAAGAGCCCTCCGGAATTAGAGTTAAAAGATTTACCGTCTCACTTAGAATATGCTTTCTTGGAAGAAAACGACAATGTTACCAAGTAATTATTGTAATAAGGTTTATATAATGATGAAAAAGGTATGCTTCTTAAAGGTGCTCACATCTCATAAATGGGCCCATTGCTGGAATATTCAACGACATCAAGGGTATCGACCCTCGTTTTTGTACACACAAAATCTTGATGAAGGATGATTACAAACCTATGGTTCAAAGTTAAAGACGGGTTAACCCAAAAATTCATGAGGTAATAAAAAAGAGGTCTTAAAACTTCTTGATGCCGGTATGATTTACCTGATCTCGAGAAACCCTTAAGGGTTAGTCCAGTGCATTGTTCGTTCCAAGGAAAGGTGGAATAAACCGTTGTTCGCTAATAGGATTGGGAAATGATTAATTCCCGACACGTTTAGTTACCGGGTGGAGAGTTTGTATCGACTATAGGAAATTAAATGACGCAACCGAAAAAGTATCATTTTTCATCTACCTTTTTGGCATCTGATGTTAGAAGATTAGTTGGAATGTGAGTTTTTTTTGTTTTCTAGATGGATTTTTCAGGGTATTTCCAACATAGACATATGGATCCCCAGGACCAGAGTCGGAAATACTTACTTTTCACAGGCCCGTATGGTAACTTTCGCGTCACCGTCGCATGCCATTTGGATTATGTAATCTCCCGGTTTACTTTTCAACCGGTGTATGACTGGCCATATTCCATGATATGATCGAAAAGAATATGGAAGTGTTTATGGATGATTTCTCGTTTTTGGGGATAGTTTTGATTCATGCCTCTCCAATTTAGAAAAGATGCTAAAACGGTGTGAAGACACGAATTTAGTTCTTAATTGGGAGAAGTGCCACTTTATGTGTAGAGAAGGAATTGTGTTAGGACATAAAATTTCAAAGTCGGGAATTGAGGTCGATCGTGCTAAAAGTGAGTAGTTATCCTAAGCTCCATTCACCCGACTTTACCGTATTTAAAGGTGGTTGGAAGTTTTTAGGTACATGCAGGTTTTTACGGCCAGTTTTTCCAAACTTTTCTAAGATTGTTGACCACATGACGCACCTCTTGAGAAGGAAACACAGTTCTGTGTTTCTAAGGATGTATCTGATGCTTTTCAGACTCTTAAAAAGAAGCTTATCAAGCTCATATTCTTAGTTGTCCAGGATTGGAAACCTACTTTCGATATCATGTGTGATGCAAGTGATGTTAGGCGTTTGTGCGGATTTTTGGACAACGACAAGATGAAGACACTTTCAGCTATACATTATGCTAAGTATTGACAATGACAGAAACTCAAATTCATTTCACTAATATGAAAAGGATATGCTTTCCCGTTGTGATTCTGCTTTTGAAAGTTTTGCCGTCATATTGTCTTATCTAAAGCATAGTGTATAGGATTAACTCGGCTTTAAAGTCACTTATGAACAAACTAAGACGACTAAGCCGAGGTTGCTCTGCTGGGGTTCTTCTCCCTATATAAGAATTTGATATCACCATCCGTGATAAAAAATAAAGGAAGTGTGAAACCTTGCAGCAGATCATTAATTAGGGGCTTGTGAATCACTCATAAGGATATATTAGAAATACTAGGTCATAAATGAAACATTGACTCTTGGAGTATATTTCTAGGGGAAGTTACACCCTTGGTTTGCGGACTATGACAAAATTACCTGCGGGGAATTTTATCATCAAAGGAATGACAATCAACAAAGAAGAAGTTTTTTAAGGCGTTATAACATTATTTTTGGGTTGTTTCCCTTATATTTTTCGTATATGTGCGGATAAAATCATTATCGGTGGGTGCCTATGGGGCAAGTAGCTAACTGATATCCTCTAAAGCTTGTCATGAAGGAACCCTTCGGGGGCCATCTTGGTGCCATATCTCATGCTCGAAAAGTAGTTGATGCGGTTTTCTTTTGGCTACATATATCAGATGCCCATTCAATGATCAAATCTTATGATATGTGTCAAAGGGGGTCAAGGCAAAATTTCCACAACGAGATGAGATGCCTCAAAACGCTATCTAAGTTTGTGAAATCTTCGAAGTATGGGGTATTGATTTCATGGGACCATTCTCGTCTTACAGGGGAATAAATACATTCTCGTAGCGTTGATTTATCATTTCAAATGGGTTGAAGCAAAGGGAGCTCCCATTTAATATGTTGCTAGAGTTGTAGTTAAGTTTTTGAAGTCTCTTTTTGCCCGATTCGGAACACCTAGAGCTATTATAAGCGATCGTGGGACCCATTTTTGTAATGATCAGTTTGCTAAAGTAATGTCTAAGCATGGGGTCACACATCGTCTTGCTACTGCTTATCACCCTCAAATGAGCGGTCAAGTGGAGGTGTCCAATCGAGGTTTAAAACGTATTCTAGAAAGGACGGTAGGAGAAAACCATACCTCGTGGTCCGACAAACTAGATGAAGCTTTGTGGGCATTTCGTACTGCTTTTAAGACACCAATTGGTTGTACGCCTAACAAGTTAGTGTATGGAAAGTCTTGCCATTTACCTATAGAGTTAGAGCATAAAGCATATTGGGCTTTGAAACATGCTAACTTCGATCTTAAAAATCACTAGGGTGATCAACGTAAGCTTCCAACTTATGGAATTAATGAGAATTCGTGATCACAGCTTACGGAGGGAATTCTTTGATTTATAAAGTGAGGACGACGAAAACTTCACGGACTCTCCAAAGATCAGAAAAAACCGCATTTTCAATGATTGGTAATCGAGTTTTACTATTCAACTCTCGTCTAAAAGATATTCTTCGGGTATGCTTAAAACTTTTTTTATTTTTTTTTTTCCTTGGTCACGACCCTTGTTCACCATTACCAAAGTCTTTCTCCATATGGGAACAATTGAGTTATCCTCATAACTGATGGGTCCAAACTTTAAGGTGCACTTGGACTTCGTGTGAAGATTACTTCGGAGGGGACTTACCACCCAAGGTAATCCAGGATCTCCACACTTTCTCTAAGGACGAATGAATTCGGGGATTGAGTCAAGCTATGTGACTCGGTTACCAAAAACAAATCGCTTCGTGGGAGGCACCCCATGCTTATCCTATTTATTTTCTTTCTTCTTTCTTATTTCTATTGTAAGTGAGAAGGCTTGTACTCTTTCGATTCTTGTTGTTGTTTGTACTTGTGATTGTTTGCCTGGATTGAACAAAAATTTTCTTGAATACTTCGGTGCGGTGTTCTGTGCCGGTCCACTCGGTGCTTGCCCTAACCTTGCATTGCCATTTGTTTGGGGGAAATCCGATAATCCTTATAGTTATTATTACGACTAGCATTTATCTTTTAGCGCACTTGATAAACGGTTGAGATTTTTGTGATACTTTCTTAGGCTTGATGTTAATGCATTCGATCTTTTTTGAGTTATAGTTGGGGTTTTTAAGTTCTTAGGATAGGAAACATTGGGGACAATGTTTAATTTTAGTATGCGTGGTAGTATAATTTTTTTCTTCGTTATAATATTACCTGTTTACTTGTGCACGTGTTCTCTCGCTACTCGTTTCCACAAATTTTTTCAACCTAAATGAAAATTTTTAAAATTTTTCAAAAATTAAAAATAGTGTTTTGTCACAATCTTTGATTTTCTGGCTGGGTAGAATAAGCAGTAAATTGTGACCCGATCGAGCGTGTTGAGTCTAGTCGTGTTCCTTATCTTTCAGGATAAGCGTTCCGAAATTCGCGAAGACAGGAAAATGATAGAGTTATGTTTGAGTGGATGCTAAGCAAGGTACTATTTGGAATTTTAAGAGATCTCAATGTAGGTTAATTTTGTGACTCTCTTCTCCACAATAAGCTCTTAACCAGATTAATATACGTGCTGTTTTTGGAGATTAAATTTAAATCAACAATTTTTATGTAATATATAGCAAAAAATTTAGTCTTAGTTCAAACTTATACTTGAATTTTTCAAAAAGAAGTCTTTTCTATAAAAAAATAATAAAAATAAATAAAATAAAATAAAATAAAATAATATATAATAATAAACATAAACTGTGGGCTGATAAAAGTTTACTTCCTCTTGCAGGCTCACAATCGATGTGGTAGTCTTCTAAAAAAAGCACATAGTAAGAATAAAAATTCGAGGTATGATAAAAGTTTGCTGCATCTTGCCGGCTCACAACCGATGTTGCAGCCTTCTAAAAGGTTGAAGGTTATAATTGCATAAATGTTTAATATTAACTTTGAATTAATAAATAGATTTCTTTTTGTTAAATTCAAATATGCTTTTGAATTTTGACTATTCTATTTTAAAGCTATGCATATACGGGAAACCTGAGAGTTTTTGAAACCTTAGATCCGTGAGTCCTGATACCAGTCTCTGTGGGGTGTCAAAAGCCTGGTCACTTAGCCGCAAGGTTAGGATGTGCCGAGACGAAAGTCGCTACATGGGATGATATCGCCTTCAAACTCATTATTCTCAGGTGGAACGTGAAGCATAGTATTTTGCGAAAATGTTGATACATGGTTGAAATTCAAAATAGCACAATCACTTAAGATATAGTAATTGTCGGGAGTGAAAAGTTCACAAGTTGCAAATATGAGTAGTGTTAGCATCTTAACTGATATTTAGCGGTGATTTCGTTTTAAGCTTGGTTTGGAGCAAGTGAAAAGTCGGGGACGATGAATTTATCCTTTTTGGGGCATTCTCGGATCGAAATGCATCTTGTTCTATGATCCCTAACAGTTATGGAAATAACGAAAGTCAAAATATTCTAAGTTCACTTAAAAAAAATGTAAAAGTTTTGAAAAATGGGAAAATGGGGTGTTTTAAAGCTTGTGATTTCTTAACTCTCTCCACGAAATTCTTGGTTACTTTTCAAAGATTTAGTTGGGGACTCATAACCTAACAACCGGGTTTTTGAGGGGATTTAGTTTTAGGCATAGAATAATTCGTGTAGGACTCGGTATTCACTTAGTTAGGGGATTTTGATAGGTGTAAAAACACATCATTTGTTTACTAAAAAAATAAGCCCCTTAAAAAGATGGAAAATTGTGCATAAAATGCTTGTATACTGCTTGTTTTGTCTTTGTGATTGTGTAGGTACGGGATTAGCCTTGCACCAAAATTCTACCAGAAAGACGTCCCAAACAGGACTAACACTAGACACGAGAACAGAAGAGTGTTAAAAGAAGCCTGGGGTTTTGATGTGCTGAGATCAGGTAAGATCAAATGGTCAACTTCAATGTCAAACTTGGTCAACTTCTTTGGTCAACAACAACGAAAAACAACAATCAGAAAATTTACCAAAACTAGTCCCCTTAAGGATAAACCAATTTTACATAAAAAAACCCTTAAGCACTGCGATAGCCCCCAGTTATGCGCAGAGGTAATCCATTATCTTTTTAAATAGTAAAAGAGCGTGATTACGGTCGTTATCTTTCTTTACGATTAACCCAACAAACACACCGCCCACCGGCCCGTATGATATAGAGCCATTGGGATCCCGATATTTCAAATTTTTATTTAAACCCAACCATCAAGGTAACCGACCAAACCCCCAAGTCAAACACTCCAACTAAGGTCTATCATGTTAGAAATGACGCGTAAATCTCCTTTTACTGTTCATCGTCGTTATCGACGAATTAACCATAAAAAACAAAGGTGGTATTTGATTGATAATTGACGCAAGTCCTAAGGGATAGATAAGAAGATACAAATACTATGTGCCATCACAGCTAATGGGAAAACGTCAATCAATGCTCACATTGGTTGATTCCTAAAGGTATGCCAAGCGTGTTTTGTATCCAAAGAAGCACACCTACATGATAGATTTTAACACTATATTTAGCGCAAAAAGAATAGAACAAGTACTCTACAACACAAAATGCCATAGTTGGCAATCAGTTTATCTGTCGTGCTTCATCATATCAATCCAACGGACCATAATGGTGATTCAAAGGATTATTAAGGGCTAAGTTCATGGATAAGGGAGCGGGCTTAGACTTAGAAGCTTCACTCTATAAGGCTATATAAATAGAGAGCAAAGCCTCACACACACACATTCTCCTCTTTTTTCTCGTTTTTTGACAGTAGTTAGTAGTTTAAGTAAAATTTTTTCATTTTCATGTATCCATGACCCTCTCGTAATTTCATTTTCAAAGTTTTGTATTCAGTTTTAAATCAATAAAATCATAGTTTACTTGTTCACAATCTGTTTTTACCTATAAGCTTTTATATATCTCAAATGCTTTTGTTCAACTGTTTCACAAGCTACTCTTATAAGCTCTTCATAAGCTCTCTAAGTCTCTAAGCTTAGATTGAGCTCAAGTTAATCATTAATCTACTTAAACAATCAAAATCAGCTTAATACCTATGCTTAATAAGGATTTTGGTTGCTTGGATGATAAGCTTACTCTGGAAGAGCTTATTGGATCTTTATCTACGATTTTCCTTGTGGGAGGGGATAGCTAGAGCTTTTTGATAGCTCATTTTTGAGTAAAAAAACCTTTGTTTAGCTAAGGCATTTGTAAGTTCTCATTTATCTTTTCTGTCCTTAATTTCATAGTTTAAATCTGCTTAATCTGCTTATTTACTTGCTTATTTGTGCTTATAATTGCTTATTATGTCTTATTAGTTAAGTTTGATTATCTGTTTTTAGCTTCAATAGTCTAGATCATAGTTTTCTTCATATTGTCTCATAAATCAATAAAAATCCAAAAATATTAGCATAACTAGTAGCTTAATGGATTTTTTTTGGACTTATTTGATTGTTGGTTATAAGCTCATAAGGTCCTTGTTAATATTGTTTGTTATTGGCAATCAAGTTTTATTGCATTAGATTTAAATTTCATAAGTTAAATGAATTGTAAGAGTTTTTAATGGGTGTTTGGCATAGCGTACTAAACTAGAGGAGTTAGTACTGCTTGTGACTCTTTTGTTTTTTAAAACTAAATTTGTAGATCATTTGTAGGTTTGTTAGTTTGGATCCTTGGTAGTTTGTTAGGTTTGATTAAGTTTTCATAAGATTTTCTAGTAAATCTTTGAATTCGTGAAGCATTTAGTCAATCTTAGTAAGTATTTTTCTAGTTATTATTTTTGCTATATTTGCTCTTAGCATAGTATTTTTAAAGTGTAGAAGTCAGTTCATTAGGTCTGCATTCATAGTTTTAAAAGTTTGGTCCATTTATATGCAAACTACACCAGCAGTTTTAAAAAGACAAGTAGCTGTTTTCAATTTAATAATTCAGAGGGTATAAGTAGCTTATAGGATTTGATTTTGGTTTACAAGTAGATATAGGGTAGTGGTTAATCTATTTCAAATTAGTTTTCAAAAATAAGTTCATTAGCATATCTGTTTTTAACCTTAAAAATCCGCTTTGTTTATTTTCAAAACAAAAAATAACTAAGTGTTCTTAGTGTATAAGTGGGTTTTCAAACATGGACTTTCATTTAAGCTCCTGATTTCAAATGTTTTAAAAGTGTTTTAAAGTAGTTATTTTAGGTGGTTACTTTTTAGGGGGTAATAGCCAAAAAGTCCATAAGGAATTTCGAATCCTTTAGCTTATTTAAAAATAAGCTCAAATGTGCCTTAAGGGGCTGTTTGGTTAACAGTTTACACCATAAGTGCTTATTCCTTTATTTTAGATTATCTGCTTATTGTTATGGCTTATTTACGTTTAGTTTAGCTTATTAGGTTAGTATAAGTCTAATTTAGCTTATTTGATTTTGTCATTTGCTTATTTGAGCTTATTTGCTTTCTAGTGTAAAATTTTAAGTGCTTTTAAGTTTTTTAGCTTTTCTGTCATTCTAGCTTATCAATTGTGCTTATTTTATTTCTTATGTGCTTATTAGATATAGCTTTTAATCTGTTTTAGCTTATTTAACTTTTCCCTTAGCTTATTTGTTCTTAAAAAGCCCAAACAATTTGCATTTTATAGGTTTATTAGGATTTGCTTATTCTGTCTTTAACTGCTTATTTGTGGGCTTATTTTAGGTTTATAAAAAAGGTTGTTTTTCAAAAGTTGCTTATTTTTAAGAGTTTTAAAAAGTTATAAAAAAATGGAAAAAATTAAAACACTTGGGAAAGTGGGAAGCCCCGGGTGAGCAAGGCTCGAACCCGGGACCTCTACCACCCTCACCAAGTGTTTTATCCCCCACAAACACAACCATCATGCTACAATAGTTCATCCGTTATTACTTTGCAAAAATCTATTATTTGTATACATTTTATCTCTTTAGTTCAATAAGCTGTTATAGCTTAGTACACAGCTTATTCGATAAGCTGTGTAACCGAGCTTATTTTTCCTAGGTTCTTATTAGTTCAAGCTATTTTCTATAATTTTTTCAGAATTTTTATAGTTAGTTTAGTATTTTTAAACATTTATTTTTATTAAAAACTTTAAAAAATCATAAAAATAGAAAAATAATCAAAAAAATATAATTCTTTTTTAGAAAATTTTCTTTTATCATATAGTTTCTAGGAAAATTAGTTTTGTTTCCGTAGGGTTAAAACTGCAAAATTTTGATTTTTAAAGAACGGGATTCGTTCTCGTTCACGTTTTTCGTGTTTTTAAGCTCATTTCAACTCCGTTTTTGTTCTAGTTTTCTTTAAACTTACTTTTTAGTCAATTAGAGTATATTAAAAGTGAAAAATTCATTTTAGGTTTAATTTCGGAAATTTAGGGTTTTAATCACCGTTTAGGGTTCCCGTTTTGCGTTTTTAGTTAAAGTTTAATTTCCCGTAATTAAAGTTAGGTTTAATTGTCCTTTAATTTGCTCTCTTTTAGGATTTTAGAAAACAAATCATCTTCGAACCAATTCAAATCATTGTCCAAACAACAAACGTGGTCTCAATTTCACAAATCTTCGAGGAATACGACCCGGGAATCATACTTCCCGGTTAATATACGTATAATATATATATTTGAGAGAATTTTCCTTACGACCTTTGTCCTCAAGGGTAGTTTGGTAATTTTCTATTTCTATATTATATTTTATTATCACGTGTATAGAATTGCTACGATCACAAAACAATACTTAACGAGCTAGTAACCAGGCAAGTCCAAAAGCTAGGCGTGATAGTATAATTTCTGCTCCGGAAAGCAATATTTAGCCCATTGAACCTACGGAGGCTTGACCAGCTATACTACAAGTCCCAAGGGGGAAGCCATTCGGCCTAGGGCGGGTGGCATGACTCAGGATCTGATGGATGTACAACCACACATCTATAGTCAGTTTGCCCCAAGCTCGGAGCAACAAGTTTTCTCCAGCATACCACGCGCCCCTCCTCTAACAGAAAATGGACTTACAAAAAAAAGAAAGGAAGAAAAGAAAAACTAATTCTAAACCCTAGAGGAGTTAGCTACAGCCTCTTTACCAGCAGCAGAAAAGGGAACCAAACCACCACCTTTCTCACCAACGGAAAGGGCAACCAAAACATCATTAGGGCCGGAGGAAGCACGCCCCGACCCTACCTCCACCAATGTCACACCCCGCCAAGGCGGAAACGCGAGGCGTAAACAAGAATGGATATCATCACAACACACGGTGTCTCTATAGAG